>JAJAGP010000176.1:355451-651402 GCA_025084515.1 Ancistrus triradiatus | reverse complement strand
TGTGTGTGTGTGTGTGTGTGTGTGTGTGTGTGTGTGTGTGTGTGTATATATATATATATATATATATATGTTTTTTTTATTACATTAGATAGGAATTTATAAGGGAGAGAATTCTCCGACCACATCCCAAAGACTTTTCCACGCACCTGCATCCCAGCAGCAGGACCTACTAGAACTCGTTTGAGTCAAACAGTCGCACTTGTAAAAAATGGAAAGATTTATTTAAAATGCAATTTGTAAAATACCATACAAATAATTCAATACTTTAACATCCCTCCACTTTCCCCAATATGGGGTGATGTAATGTTGTCAAACAAGAGTTTCAGCTGAAAAGTAATAATAATCCCCTGCCAAATTATATTTACAACTTCAAAAAAAAAAAATAGATGTGGGACAGTAGACAGGGAAGGGGACAAAATGGAGATCTAGAACCAGTGCTTCCTCCTTCTGAAATTCGCAAGAAAAGAAAGATTCTGGAGGTATAAATAAACGCAAGACTCAAAAATATTGAGAACAAACCCAAGTTTCAAGAGGTCTTTGAGTCAATTTGATGAGGCATGTTCAACAAAACCACTGAACACACAAGTTGCAGTCAAGCTTATGACAGCTTACTTTGGATGAACGAATACAAGAATAAAAAGATCACAGCATGTCAACTCTGTTCTAGATTTCTCTCGCTGACTATGGGTCGAGGGACTGGTAAGGAATCGTGTGCTCATCAAACCTGAAATGTGACTATTTTGTGGGACCCTTTTACACGTGTGTGTGTAATCAGGACTGAAAACGATAGTATAGTGACAAAGCAAAAAAGCAAAAACAATAACAAAAGAAACTGAAAACAGTATTGCACTTTACGTACGGATCCGAAGCCTTTCCTACGCTCGCTATCTTTCCTTTTCCGAAGTGACGGTTGGTAAGCGCATAATGCAGCCGAGTGCAGCTTCTGTCCCTCAGAGACCAGACGCCGGCTCCGCATTAGCACAGCACTACAACGTACACCAACAAAAAGGGATCAAAGAGAAACTAGGAAGGCCAGACATCGAATCCAGACACGCGTACTCACGCATACAGACAAAACAGACATAACAATCTAAATGTATTGTCAACATTCAGTCCCCTGCTGCTTCGGATTGGGATTGTCTTTTGCAAACCAACATGCCTTCTCTAAACAGTCCCTCACTTTTGAGACAATCCCATTCCAAACTCTGCACTTCACACAACGAGGAAGGCTCCGTGTACAAAGCGAGGCCTTGCGCTCGCCCAAGTCTGTCCTATTTATCGGCAGAGCACAGCTCTGCTTCAAGGCGTTTGAGCAGGTTTCCCAGGCTAGCATCCAGTCGTGTCCCAGATGACTTTATAAGGCGACGCTCTCGCTCGTTAGGGCAGCAGGAGGGATCGGTCGCACTCAAAACGATCCTCGAGCTTCAAAGCGTCCTGACCTGAGCACTGCTGTTTTACGTCATCACCTGAGACGCCGACTCGAATATTTACAGAGACGGGCGAAAATCGTCTACATTAAGCCTTCCTTCCAAGAGAACACACAAAATGTTTCTAACTGAATATTACACGGACACAGCAGAACAAGGCTGAAGTGACTGAGGACGTTCTCGGGTCGAACTTGGCTGAAAAACGGACTGCACTGAAACTCAAATGCTAACCAAACTCCTGTTTCAATTAAAGGCAGCGAGCAAAACGTGGACGTTTCTAGCACCAAAAACGTTAACATTGGTTTAAAAAAAACATAAGAGGAGAATAAAAACATTCTAAACAGTGAACGTTGCATACATGAGTGCAGGAAAAATAAGTATCGTCCTTGAGCAGAATGAGTAGGAGTTTCCACTGCTATGTCTCCCCTCCACAGAACCAGGTTCCGCTCCTTCGCTTTGGTTAGGCTTTCCTTAAACTCGAGAGTGTCATGCTACTACAGGTGAACGCAATCCAAACCCACAGCAAAACAAGGCAGCAAGAAGAACATTTCAAAAGACATTCATTTGGCTTCGAGTCCTCATGGTCTTTCCGTCCAGTGCAGTGCAGTGGAGATCCAGTGGTCTTTCGTCCTCACTCTTATCCTTACTGAACAGTCCCAGGCCGGAGTTAGGCCTCAGATGCAGCCTGGGGTTTCAGCTGGGCCTTTTCCATGGCAGTGCCATACGGGGTTCTCTTAAAGAAACCGAGCTAGAGCGAGAACAGGAGAGTGGAAAGGAGTTAATAAAAGCAAACTTCAGAGTTTTAGCCATAGCCATTCTTCACAGCCATGTGTACTCGCACCTTCCCCAAACTTTAACCCTGTACCCTAATGGATTATGGCAAATCCCTCCCTCATCAATCCCCACATACTCACCCATCTGCCTGGCTCAATAATTTCACTCCTCCCTGCAAATCCCAAACGCATCCCGGAGTCCCTAAACACCTTCTCTCAAAGCAAAATCTTCCCAGCACCATCCCTGCATGCCCTAACCCCATCTTTGCCCGAACAGTGTCAGCTTTGCAGATGTGGGATTTGAACCCTGGACCTTCTCGTCCATAGTCCAGTACCTTAACCGCTAGGCCACCACAGTCCCCCAGTCTTAACCCCACACCAGTGTACTCCAACACCTTCCCCACCTTCAGCTCAGAATTTCTTAGCATCTTTGATACGCTTGGGTGAGTTGTACTGACTACCAACAATATTTATAATTCACATACAAAAAACAGACCTGAATACAAGTCATTTCATAACCAATACTGTGTTATATATTAACACTTGTCTCATTACTACCCCCATGATAATGCTGTACAGCTCATTCAGTCCCCATTTTCACTAATACGCAGTAAACCCTGCCACATGAATACTGTTCCTGTTCTTCATGCTACACTTACTTTGTATAGAATATAGATGAGCAGGGCCAGCAGCAAAAGTCCCACCAGTATAGCCAAAATGATGATCCATAAGGGTACATCGTACTGACTGTCCGGTTTATTCCACACCACAGGAGTACCCATCTGCAGAAACAGGTCATTAGGAGGTTACACCATTATATGTACAATAACATGTTTAGTTGATATGCATAACTGCAATTAAAAAACAGATTAGAGAAGTATGTTATTACCTTTCTAGATCCAAATGGGGTCTCCTTGGGTAAAATGGCATAAGGCATCTTTTCCACCTTGTAACTAGCCTTACATTCCAGAATGAAGTTCTTGTACTGTTTCTGTGGGGAAATAAAGAAATAATGACTAACTTAAGTTACACAGCTATGTGCTGTAATAACACAATGAAACTGTATAACTGGCACAAAGAAAAACATCTGAACAATTCCTATAGGTGTTCTTAGTCACTTGTCTATGCACACTGACTTTGGATTTGAATCAGCTGGGGAAGCCAACATCATCCTGAAAACACTTAGGGCTTGTTTTCCACCAATGGAATGTCAAATGACGGAGTTTTAGCAATGATTTAAGAAAATCCAAACGGATGGGACACACAGAAAGCAATGGGTCTTCTCATTTTGACTGCTTTCATTAGATTTACATTTACAGCATTTAGCAGACGCCCTTATCCAGAGCGACTTACAATTGCTACAGTCTTACAATCCAAGCAATTGTGGGTTAAGGGTCTTGCTCAAGGACCCAACAGTGGCAGCTTGGCAGAGGTGGGATTTGAACCCTCGACCTTCTGGTCCAGAGTCCAGTACCTTAACCACTAGGCTACCACTAGGGGTCACTATAACGTATCTGGCTCAGCTTTAAGGCCAGATTCCATTCCTGCCACAACTCTCATTTCATCTGGGCTTGGAACCAGCACTGAATACAGTGGGTATGCACTCACTCTGGGACACTAGAGAAACCTGATGACCTAACGCCTGTCTTTGGACTGGGAGAACATGCAAACATCACATAGACAGAGTCTGGACTGGAAACTGAGCCAGGGATTTCTGGAGCTGTTAATACATTAGTATTGTTTTGTTAAAATGAATATAAATGCGTTTTCTTTGTAAGCTTTTAAAATCCTATAACGCTAAACCAACATTACTAATTAAACAGCTTCAATTCAATGAACAAACAGCAGGTGGCAGTGTTGGGCCATTTACAGAAACCGTGACACGCCATGCCTATATTTCAATGCACCCAAACATATGCTTTGTATTGACTGGAGTACTTCAAAGCAAGAGCTTTTAACACGCGAACATGCGCGAACACAACCAGTCACACATCATAAATAAGTACTAATGCTACTTTTTTCCTCCATACTTGCCGACTACATCTAATCCGTGGAATATCACAGCTCTTTATTAACTGACGTACAGTTGAAGTAATCACATAAATCTAAGTTATAAATAAGGTTTGACAAACAACTAGCCATTCTGGTCATGACATGCACACAATTTGGAAAACAAACCATTTTGAATAACCAAACTGAACTTACAGCCATGAAGGTCTCGGCCCAGAGTCGCGAACGCACTTCAAGTATGGCACTGGTTCCTTTCTCCAGTAGACCCACATTACAGTGCAAGGTCCAGCACTCAACGTTGGAGCAAGACTGAAACGCAAAAAAGAAAGGAGGACATGACTTTGGCATCACACATACCTACGTAGAAGATAATGGTTTAAAAAAAAAGGAGCACCACATGGAATCCCAAGACATGAAGGGTACATAGAGGGGGCCACAAAAGGGACAAAAAAAATACTGCTTTGCATCAGTTACAGGATATAAAATGCTGACTGCAGTGTTTAAATTGCAGACCCACCTCAGCTCCTTCCTTTTTACAAGACTGTCCAATCCCTCCCCCGTTATTACATAACTTAAAGTTTGTCCAATTACAGTGCTGATGAGACGCTCCAGACAACAGCGGCCTTATCAACGTCGGCTGGAGGCAATTTGAGCATTGATGCAATTGAGTTTGAATGGCTGTGGTGAGCCGGTGGTCCGACCCCCCGTCGTTCAAAGCGATTTAAGGATCTAAGAAGAGCAGAGGGAAAATGGCGACCTATTTCCTCTCAATGGGACAGAGTGTTAGCCTCGGGCAAAGAGATGATGGCTGTGGTCCAGAGGTCCTAAATGATTTCCTCCTCTTATTCAGAAGCAGTCCTGAATGGAGCTTGGTAAAAATAGGAAGGGTAGGCATTCCCCTATCATTTAATTACAGGTCAGGCATTTCACCACCATCCTGCTAAGATAAGAATTAAACAGAGAAAGTAAATAAAATGGAGTACTGCATACGTAAGGGGGTCTATGGAAAACATGCCTCAAATTATATTAAAGATGGTCGATTTTATTATATTCTTAATAATACTGTATTGAAAACAAATACCACCTATTTTATTAGATTCTTAATAATACTGTATTCCCTTACATTTATTATTGTCTACATTTTATTTGTTTTCTTTAATTATATATTTAGCTTTTCTAAATTTAAACTATTTTTTATAAACCTACAGCTTAGGTAGCCTAGTTTAATTCTTACATGTAATCATCTAGGCTGCCCCAAGGAAGGATAATGGCCACCAGTATTTTTACTAATTGCCATGTAATATTATCACGTTATATAATATGGTACTATAACATTATATAACACATAAAAGTGTTATTATATGACCATTAAAAAGTCAAAAAAAAGAGAGAAAAACATCAAAAGGTCATGGGGGGAACACGGCAATCAAGAATCAAGCTTTTGGCATGACCATCTTGGTCCTCTGACCTAAACTTCACTGACAAAAAGTCAAATCAACTTAAGAGGACTATCTACAAGAGGATCCAAGACTTGGGTAAGATGATCCTAATAGTTCTGTTTTGAGGAGTACTTTAGATTCCATTCTACCTCGGATGATCCTAATTTAGCACCAAGTGTGGTTCTTGTGCCAGGCATCCTTTCTATTATCCTCATTTTGGTCACTGAACGCCAAACATGGGCATGAATTCGCAGGAAAGCTAAGCTTTTGTACATCTCCTCGACATTCTCAACGCCATATCTGCCCATGGGCCAGCAGCTTCACAATTCTGCTGTATTCAGTGAAGTTTATCGTCTATTTATGTCAGTTATATGTATGAGGTCAGCTTTGTTACTGAAAGGAAATTTAGAGTCTCTGCTTTTGTGCTGTTAAATATTTCCTTAAAAGGTCTTTGCTGTTGGGAGTGGTGCGTCACGAAGCCAAGATGTCAACGTACATCGTGGAGATGCATGACACGTGCGTTCTGTTTATGGCGATCTGATGCACTTGCATTTTCTGAACACCAGAGGGCGCACTGCCACACATATATCTTCCATTCTGCAATTGGAAAACTCCTTAAAGAAAACATGCATTTGATATTGAGGATGTTTAAAGGCTCAGTGAGCTTGTCTTTAATATTAAATTTAAGATGCCACTTAGTTATTTCCATTTTTACAATAGCACATTTTTTGCTATTGTAAAAAATTGGGCCTCGCTCAACACTGGCAGCCTGGCAGAAGTGAGGTTTGAACCCTGGACCTTCTGGTCCATGGTTCAGTACCTTAACCGCTAGGTACCACAGTGCCACCATTTTTGAGGTGGACTGTCAGTTTTTTCTCCAATGATGGTACAGGTCTCATGTAGTTTGTTGGTCTGGCGTGTGTTCCAACCGATCAGGTTAAACACCGAGTTAAAGCCTTAATTCATCTGGTCAGGTAGGTAGGGGGGGATGGCTGTGGTAACTAATGACAGAGGGCAATGGTAGAGCAAAGGCACCCTGGAAGTCACGTCAGTGCTGAAATTAAAGAGGCTACTGATGTACCTCAGGCCCACACTTAATAACCCATCAGAACTTTAAAGCTGGGCAGTCAGGCAGAGATCTCTGACCAGTTTTTGACTCAGTTCATTACATCACATAATGGCCTTCTGGGTTCACAACAAGGTTGGCAGGCATTGAGAGGAGTGTATATGGAAAGTTTCATGATTAGCCCATGTTTTTTAGGTTTTATCCATAATAACATGCTGACATTTTAGAGAACGCACGTTATTGAAAAGGTTCAAATGTCCAGTTCCTACTGACATGCATGTACATTACAGCTTTGATTCACTGACAATGCATTTTCCAGTCCCTAAAGTCTCTGCCAATCTTTATTTTTGAACTGAAGTGGTTTTGTAGTTCTCACCAGGTTGGTCAAATCAGCAAGTTCTCCTTTGTGCGTTTCCCGCTTCTCAATGTGGTGCTCCTGGTCGTGTAAAGGAGGCTGCTCTGTGGATGACTGCTGAAGCTGGTTGAAGACAGACAGAGACAAAGAGAGTGAGTTGAGTGGAAATTCTGCCACCCATTTGGGGACTAAATGCTGAGCTCATTGTTAAATATGCACCACCCATTGACTCAACATGGATGTCTCCTCAGCTATGTGTGTGAATGCACTACTAAACCTACAGGATTTGTCACGTTTGTAACAACCAAATACGAAACACACATACTCAATAATACAGAAATACCTACAAACAATGAAGACTGTGCTCAACTAGATGCATTTTAGAGTAGTAACCTTACTGGGGGAACGCAACCCCTTTAAATGAGCAAGGTCAGTGGGGCGGAACAAATCCAAGTAGTCTACAGCAGGGATTAGATTAGTTTAGATGTTTACATATAGACAGGTGAAGCAGATGCATGTCTATGTGATGTTCAGTATGGCAGTGGGCTGGTTCATAAAGTGCCAGATGAGCACTGGAGCAGGATTTATTGTCCTTGGGCTGGTCTGTGGGGATATTTGGAAGAAAATGGGATGGGGAAAACCTAAAAGTACTCTGCAAAAGTCTTAAGCCACCATTAGATTAGATTTCAACAAATTATATAATGACTATATGGAGTTATTACTCAGTCTCTTTACTACAACAAGACCTGAAAGTACAGGAAATGTGTGTGCAGTAACGAAAAACTGAAAACAATTTAAAAAATAGCCTCTTTAGGCTACAGTGGCAAGTATTTAGCATGACCTCCCCTTATACTTTAGCAATAGCAGCTTCATGCCAAGTTGACCCTTCTTCAGTCTGAAGCAGCATGATCAGAAATGGTCTTTTTGGAAGAAAAGCAGTCAGGAAACCACTTTTCGAAAGGGGAACAGGGTGAAAAAGCTAAGATACAAAGAAAATTCGCTGGAAAATAGTATTATGGAGCGACGAATCAAAGCTCGGGAAATGTTTGGGTCCACTCGTCAACAATGGTATATATGGTCATTATACCAAGGACAAAACACCAAATATAATGGTGGACTAAGACATTTGCACAGAATAGTACAGGGCTGGGCAATTAATCGAAAATGAATCGGAACTGACATTCAGAACCATTAACCGATGTGATCTTGCCCACGTCGATTTCAATTTTTTCAAATTCTCTTAATCATTTTGAAACTTCTCTTACATGCTACACAATATGAAAAGGATTCAAGACATCAACTACATCACAAAGAATGATTTCAATTGGTTGAAATATTCAATTAACATCCATAAATTGTTCATTTGTTTTTCCCTTTGGTTATTTTTAAATCAGGATTTAAAATCATTAGAAGAAAGTGTTAATATTTTACCATACAAACCTTATCATTGAACTATGATGGGAGAAAAACAACAAATGTTCATTAATCGTAATCAAGGTAAAATGTTCAATTAATCGTGACCCACTACTAGCACAGTATGTGTGAGGCGAACTGCATGCTGAGAAGCCTGTGCTCTGTTTTGTATGTCATTTTCACCTAACAGAAAGACATCCCATAATACACAGTCAACAACAGCCTGGTCATTACCAGCTCACTGGTTTAGTCTACAAACGTTAGCACTACCCAGAACGTTCAAATCCCTACCTTTAAATTCATGGGGTTGACAATTTTGTGTGTGGTGCAGTTCACGGGCCCATCAGTGATGATATCCAGAGGGTACATTAACTTCTGGCTCTGGAACCTCATAGGACACCTCAGCTGCAACACTGTGTGACTGATGCGACTTGGCCCATTATTCACCAACTAGGAAGAGAGTGACAGGGTCAGTATTTCCTAATAGATATATACACACGTTGATCACTTTATTAGGAACCTTGTTTCTTCACTCACTGTCCATTTAATCTGTTCCACTTACAATACAGAAGCACTTTGTAGTTCTGTAATTAAAGACTGTAGTCCATCTGTTTCTCTACATACAGTTAGTCCCCTTGACTCTATGATCAGAACCCCCACAGGGCCACCGTATTCATTCTCAGCACTTCAGTGACACCGATGCGGTGGTGGTGTGTTAGTTTGTGTTGTGCTGGTACGAGCGGCTCAGAGAACAGTGCTGCTGGAGTTTTTAAACGCCTCACTATTACTGCTGACATGATGAAAACATGGAGATTCTCTGATGGAGGATTAGAGGATAACCACCACCACCACCGTCACTGCAATGCTAGGAATGATGCACGACCCAAATAGTACCTGATCTGTGGTGGTACTGTGGGAGTCCTGGTCATCAGAGAACAGAGTCAAAGGGACTTAAAAGTATGTAGAGAACCAGATGGACTAGTCTGTACTTGTAGGACTACAAAGAGCTTCTATATGGTAAGTGGAACTGATCAAATGAACAATAAGTGTAGAAAGGAGGTGGTGTATCAAATATGGTGAGTGTAGTTTTATGCAGCACATGACAATTGTGTCATCTCTAAAAACACAAACACCACAGTGTAGCTGAATGCTGCAGAGTCATTTTGACATCTCATTTTTTAGGAGCTTGGTAGTCCATGAAAAAGGTTGCTGGAAATCCCAGCACACTCACGCTAGGCAAACTTTACCGGAAAGTTGGAAGTGACATAGATGATACAGTTTGGAGCTACATGCAGACTAAATAGAAACCCTGCTGATTTGGAATACTGTTTATATCTAAATGAGATTACACAGCTTAGCAGCGCTGAGTGACAAAATCATCTGATTTCTGCACGTGTTTACAGAGCTCATTTCGGTTCAGGCAGACTTCCATTCCTCGTCAAGTTTGCAGCGCTTAAAACGCAAACGCCAGCACCAATCATGTCTCGGTTTGGCGACAACATTTCTGGTAGGCTACAATTGTGTAAATGTTATTTTTTTCGCCAAACCATTCTTTTAAGGACGGCGAATGGCATCACTATGGAAACCTCTGCCCTTAGAGTGTTTAAAATTTCCCTGACTCATCTGTGCAGCTGTGGACAAAGGAAGTTTTGCTGTAAAGATTAACAACAGTCCTCCCCCTGACCCCAGTGCCAGAGCCTTTACCTCATATATGTGCTTCACAGGAGGACCAACTTCCTGCTCTGATGCCACATTCTTGGTCACTCTCCAGTTTGGGGGTGGGAAGAAGACCTTATCTGGTCGGGACACACTAATAGGAAGAGAGAGTAAGTGAACAAAAACACAGATAAGGCTGAACTTTTGAAGCAGAGCTACTTTTTCCACACCATGAAAATTTACCCATTCACACATTCATTATTACTTAGAAAATCCCACATGCAACTCATTTGGTGGGGGAAATGTTTTAAATACTGGGGTTTCTCCCTAACTAACTCCTCTGAAATGTTCATCTTGCAAACATTTTAGGTTTCTACACTGTACCAGTTACCTCAGATATCAACTAACCCCTAACCTATACAGTTCCATGCAAGAAAGGGTTTAAGTAACCCACTTCCACATTATTCCTTCAACTCACCCCTGCAAAATAACATCAGCCTTCACCACAACCTCCAGCCTGTAGGGGACGACTTCACTCTGGGAGTTATTCTCATTTTTACTGTAGCCAAAGAGGGGAAAAACAACAGATGTAAACAATGGCTGCACACAGAATATGTATCCATAGATATGCCAAAGAATGGAGTGTAAAAGAGTAATGCTTTTGTGTGAGAGCAACACATTTTTACATGATCACAATTTTCCTTAAGAAAAAAAAAACAGGATTAAAGATTAAATGGTCCCTTGGGTGAACATGCAGTTGGGTAGGGCCGACTGGGTGGAGAGTTGGAGTGCAAGACATACTTTGTTTATTTATATATTTATAAAACCAGAGACTTTTGAAAATCTGATCATATGAGAAGCTCTAAATAATTACTAGCCAAAAGTTTTAGACCACCTCTATTTTTCAGTTTAATAGATATGTAAGCAGATGGCACTTTTCTCTGAATAACTGAAACGATACAAAGGTTAGAGTAAACTGAAAAGGCTTTTAAAAAGGTTAGGGTTGGCACTCAAACCAGTGTTGATTGGGAATCGTACGTGATTTTGTTAATCATCCTTTAACACGATTTCTTTCTTAAATGAAAAACACACTACATAGACTCCAGAGATTTGCGCTACAACAAGCCTGCCGGCCAACCTACTTCAATCACCCTAGATGTTTTTCTAGTACAACTTTTGCACTAATTAAAAAAAAAAAGTGATATTCAATGGCAAACCTTAAAATGTGATGCATATGATGGTCAGTATCAAGTTTACTGAATATCTAAGATCATGCAGGAACAAGTCAGCTGTTTTAGTCACACAAGCCTAATGTGTCTGTTTGCATACCTGCGAATCTGCATGTCAAACTGCACCACCTTGTTAGAGTCCTTCAGTCGTGGTACTGTGAATCGCAGCCCTGCCCACAGCTAAATGGAAAACAACAATACAGTTAAAGTCATGTTTTCCACCACTCTACCCATAATTGCGTGTCCCAGGTGCAAAAACATCTGCACGGCTTTGATATCGGTGGAATGTGTCATCACTGCATCCTATAGGCAAAACATAGTTCAAATGCAAGACCTCGTAAACCCTTATCCTGCAGAACCTGACGTCATCTTAATCAGCTGACTGGTTTCCTGCCAGATGTAGTACACCTGGAGAAGTCCAGACTGCATGCCAAGTCCTGCCTGCCTCGACATGTGGTTTTACACTTTTTTCCCCTTCAAATCACACACGACCACACAGCCTCTACAGTAATAACATACCATAAGAATCCTAGAATTTAGCTAAGCACTCATTTCAGGTCAGTATACAACCTGAGAAAATGGAAAAAAGCTAAAAAACCAGTGCGTCTTACATTTAGTTGGACTTTTTTCCATTGCAGACAGTGTGCACCCAAGCTGTCTTGATGCATGCTCAATAATCTAGGTAAGAAAATCCCAGAAGTTGAATCTGTTCATCTGGACATAAATTGTGTCGGAGAAACATTTTGTCACTCATCCAAGTGACTTCTTCAGTCTGAAACGTCTCTCTGAAAAAATCTATGTCCAGATGAACAGATTCAACTTCTGGGATGCACCCAAGATATTTTAGGTCTTGTCCAATCAACGTCATTTCATTTGAAAAACATCCATTGCTGCATTTCAAGCCTGCAACACATTCCAAAAAAGTTGGGAATGGTGCAATTTAGGGCTAGTAATGAGGTAAATAAAACTAAATAATGATGTGACTTCAAACAGGTGATTGCAATCATTATTTGGTACAAAGGCAGTATCCACAAAAGTCTGTGGTAGCCTAGCGGTTCAGGTACTGGACTATGGACCAAAAGGACCAGGGTTCAAATCCCACCTCTGCCAAGCTGCAACTGTTGGGTCCTTGAGCAAGGCCCTTAACCCACAACTTCTTGAATTGTAAGACTGTATCAACTGTAAGTCGCTCTGGATAAGGGCGTCTGCTAAATGCTATAAATGTCTGAGTTTTTACGGAGCAAAGAAGGGCGGAGGATCTCCAGTTTGTCAACAGACGCATGAGAAAATTAATGAAATGTTTATAAACAAATGTTCCTCAAGACTGGATATTGCTCTACAGTGCATAATATCATTACACAATTCAAGCAATCTGGAGAAATTTCAGTGCGTAAACCACAAGCACTACGATACGCCGTTACATTCACAAATGCCACTTAAAACTTTACTGTGCAAAAAATAAGCCGTATGTTAACCACGTACAGAAACGGCATCGACTTGGAAGCATCTAGGAAGGACGCACTGTGCATTGTGGTCAGATGAATCAGCATTGCAGTTCTTTTTTGGAAGAAATGAACGCCGTGTGCTCTTGACCAAAGACGATACCTAGATATCTAGACCATTATCAGTAACAAGTCCAAAAGCCAGGGTCTGTCATGGCATGGGGTTGTGTCAGTGCAGTGGCAAAGGTCATTTACAATTCTGTGATGGCAGCATTAATGAAGAAAAAGTATGTAGATTATAGAGCAACAGAAGCTGCCTTCAAGACGACATCTTTCCAGGGACATCCAAACATTCTTCAATGAAAATTGGCATGGCTACCAAAGTCCTGATGTGTCCCCAATAGAGAATGTGTGGAGAAATTTGCTTTTCACTTGCATTTTCCATACTGTCCCAACTTTTTCTGATTTGGGGCTGCAATACAGCTTGATATATATTTTTTTACTAAGTACTGAGTTTATACAGTAATACACTTTGTACAGCCATCCTAATCATAGCTCTTCTCCACAATGCTAATAAAAAGCCACAGCTCTCTCCACCCTACACATCCAGGGAACTTCCAGCCGCAGGATAGCAGTGCCAAAAACGTCCAGCACCACTTTATTGTTGGGAATATTTAGTCACCCAGAGAGCAAGTGCTGACTTCCTGTAGACGTGCCTATCTGATAACACTTATAATCATGTCTCATAAAATCACCTTGTAAAGCAGAACGTTTAAAACACGTTTCTAGGACACAAAACATTGTCCTAGAACTACACAAGATCAACAGAAGGTGAATCTAAAAGAGACAGCAACGAGTCATTGTGTAATATTTCCAAACTGCAAGAGCTTACATTGGTGCCAGACTTCATGGGATTTCCCAGGTCACAGCTGAGGTAGCGAGTCTGGTTCTCTGTCTCGTAGCTGCAGGTTAGCTGAGTCAGACTCTGAAGAAAGACAAGCAACAGCCAGGGATCAACAACATTGCATTTACTGCTAGACTAAATACGACCAGTAAATCCCATTGTCATCAACCATCTGATTTTGATCCAGTGCCGGCAGCTCTACTTCATGGTTCTACACAATGAATGCCGACCTTCTTTCAGCTGCTAACGTTAGGGGTTGCCACAGCGCATGGATGAAATACATATACAGTGGTATTCCGGTTCTCAAACACCTCGGAACTTGTCGAATTTGGTTCCCAATGAATTATGACTAGAAAAAAAAAAATGAGTTGAGCCACGCAAATTGTTTCAGACGAAATTCGATTCATGATTCACGATTCACTACAGCGATTCAGTGATTTGAGTTCACAATAGCCCTTCCACAGTAAAGACCTCTGGTGTGCTTAACGTGTTTTTCTTTATTTTTACATATACAGTCCGAAGAAGCTTGATCAGGAATAGTCTTTTTGGAAGGGTGTTGGGGGGTTTGTGAACATACTTCTTGCATTTTCTGTTTGTGCCTTAATAAAGAGACTAAGAAATGATTGCATATGGTTATTATATCATCTCTAAAACAACAAGAACCTATTGTGGCTTAAAACTATTGCACAGTACTGTATATACAGGTCTAATGGACAAAGGTGTTTATTAGAAATGCCTGGCACACAGCTGTGGAATGGCATTCTGGTGCCAGACAGTCACCTCATTATTGCGTGCAATTCCACTGTAGTCGACCTCAGAAGGAAGCACCACATAGAGCTCAGCTTCGTAAGCACCGCCTCCATCATTCCTAGCATTGAAGGTCAGGGTGAGTGCATTGTCATCACCCATGTATACTTCCTTCCTGTCCCTACAGAATCAAAATACAAAAAAACCAAACAGTTTGTCTATCACAGCCCAAAATGAAACGTTCATCTGATTAGTCGACAAATACACAACAGTTTTAAGAAACACATGAATATTTTCAACATGCTGCATTAATTCAACATCAGCAATGACCTTAAATCCTTCGCTATGCAGTGAGATACCTTTCCTCAAGACCGAACGTAGCTAATGTAAATAAGGTTTCATCCTTCTCCATCTTTGGGAGTTTATCACCATTAGCTACTTATTTGCTACTTGTGTGGAACCCATCCTCCACCAGTAATATTGAGTTCTTTCCAGAAGATTCATATCTAGCTTACATGGCAGATTGTGCCATTGTGGCAGATGGAAGAATGACATGATGGAAAATGTGTTTTACATGAGCTCAGTGTCTATCTGTAATAGACTTGCTTCACAGTCTAACCTTGTCTACCCATTCTAAAATGGAGAACATTTAAGAAAACATTTAAGACTGTCATCCTAGGAGGTGGTGCCCAAACAGAATGCATTAAGGGGTCAGACCAATTGATGATCAGAGAATTAACAAGACTTAGGTCTAGGAATCAGCATCCAGCATGTTATGAAAAAAAGACTAAACAATGGCTTTTAGGAAAGGGCAGTCAGGAAAATCCTTGTTTCCAAAGAGAACAAGGCTTAGGTTCCATCTGAACAAACCTCAACAGCATATTTCAGACAGATAAGACATGAGACCAGAGATGCACCGTTTGAAATTTTCTTAGCCGATATCAATTTCTGAGTTTTAGAACATATGATCGACCAATTTAGCTGTCTAAGAATTAAAAACTTGCAGAAACACTTTTGTTCAACTTTTCTTTCAATGGAGACCTCTTCACTGCTAAAGACAGATAGCAGAGGCCACTGGCTTGTGCCTGGCTCTGCACTAGCGTTAACTTTAACCTCTTCGCCTTTGTTAGCTTTGTCAAATTCTGCATAATCAGCCGGATGATGCCGTTTTAAATGTCATCATTATTGACTCTTGTTTCTAACGTTTTGGTTGTTGCTCCTTCATGGCTTACTTTGCCCATGCATGTATGGCAAACAGCATTCTCTGATGAGCCTCCAAAATAGATCCTTACTATCCTTACTCCCTCTGTAATAACATGCTGTATAGAGGCTGATGAAAACCGGCCAATTCCAGTCACTGGGCAATCGATCGATGCATCTCTACAAAAGACTATAGTCTACTGGATGGTTAACCAAAAAGGCTGACTGTTTTTACCACTTCCAAGATACAGGAAGGCCCGTAAGCAATAATTGCTTGGATTGTTCTTTGCAAGATTGCATCAGAAACACTTTGGGTGACTGAGTGCTAAATGTATTAAATGAAAGTGTGGTTCGATCATATAAAAATATCAAAAACACCAACTACCAAGAAAGGCGGTGGAGGGTGAAGATATGGGCAAGCTCTGCAGGCATTTTTCAGTTAACTCTGAACTCCTCTTTAGGGCAAAACATTGTGAAAGTAAGACTAAGGCCACTGGCAGCCTGTTGGAGCTTGGGTGACCTGGGGTTAAGGAACAAGACAATGACCCAAAGCATAACCTGCCTGGTATATAAAAGAAGAAAACCAAGATTTAGGCCTCAACCTAATAGAGATGCAATGGTTAAAGCAAATCAGCTGAACTACAGCAATGAGGTACAGTGTGATGAAGAGCTTTCCCATAGTTTCCAATGCAGCAATAAAGTCATACACGCATCAGAGCAGAGCCTGTGGTTGTAAAACACCTCCTCCTGATCTCGCCACGTCCCCTCCTCTATTCCGTCATCACTCCACCCCTTCCCCTTTTCCTTTTCCCCCCTTTTTTTCTCCACTGTGCTGAATACAATGAGAAATTCCATATGAGAGCCACACAGAAGGTTCCAATTGCTCCTTGGCCTTGTAAAGCAGCACTGAAGCAAAACTCAAACTTGGGTGCTGTACTTGCAGGGGGATTGTAAGCTGTGGAAGTTCTTAGAGCCACATTCAAAAAGACAGCAGATGAATGTCATTGTGTATCAGCACACGCAATGCATTCATCTGCGTGAAATAATGACAACTTCTGGCGGAAAGTGGTACATGGAAACAATTTCAAATCCAAGCAACAGCAGATCTGGGTAAATAGTCTAAACCTGATGCTCAGAGCCAGCAGTGTTGTTACGTGGCTTGGCAAAGATTACAGACAGGACTGAGTGTCGGCTTTGTTCAACGGCACACCCCTTGGACCCACTGTCCCTTTTCCAAAATTAAAGCTAAATGTCTGTGTCTTTTAAAAGTCCGTGAGCAGAGCGGAACTGATGACCTACTAAATGCACATTTTATAACAGTGTAATAATCACGTTCATCAGCCATTTCCAGGAAATACATGTTAATTCTGGCAGTTCCATCGAATACTGCCACCAATCAAGGGAGAATTGAATAATATAAGCAGAGCTGGCTAACACAATGCCATGAATTTTCCAAATAAAACCTCCCATCCGTCTAAATGATACTTTTATGCGCACTCAGCCCATCTCAAAACATGCAGCACAGCTCGTCTTGCTGTTTTCACATTGTGTGCTTCTCCTCACTCATACCACCTGGGAGCAGGAACACTTTGGTGAATTGCACACTCAAGTCTGGTTAATGGTCAGACGCATTATTCAGCAGTATTTCAAATTGTTGCTTCTTATTTTCTGTTTCAGACAAACTTATTTCAATCTCGCTAAGCACTCCATGGGACAAGATTTCTGCTACTCGAGCTAAAAGGCTTACCCATATACAGCAAGTTTCAGGTCAGGGACGCAGATGTTGTCTTCTCCACAGTCCAGTAAAATCTGGGCCTGGAACGCAAAAGGCAGAAAAACAGCGGGTGATGAGAAGTGACACTGACGCAGAGCGGCCTGGATTAAAGCAAGCCAGTTCTTTGTCCAGGGTCTTTAAGACCAGAGATAAAGTGCATTCGAATGACAGTATGGCTCTAACGGGCATAAAAACAAAATGTTACCTGGAAGGTAGTGTGTTTAAATGTAGCTAGACATAGCAAATCTCTCCAACTTTATTCGCTATAACTTCTGTATTTTACGGTTTCCTAATGGCTTTAATATGAGAAAATCTTTGTTCTTCTATTATTCGTTATGATGAATAAAGCACAAGTGAAATTGTTTAAGCTGTGACCTTTAAATGACTTTCTATGGCTAGAATGAAGCATTTTTTTATTAATGTTTATTCTTTTGGCACTAAAGAGTAGACCATGTTCGCCAAAAGTCTGAGCCCTCTAATAAAACGCTTCCATTATGCATGTTTCTTTTTAACTTAATACAATGTGTTTCCATTATAAATCACATAACCAGCATAACAATTGGTGTGAAAGGTTAACCGGTAAAGACAGCTGGATTTATATCAGTACCCACTTTCAATCTAATGTGTCTGAGCTGTTGAGGAAGAGGCTAGCGGAATTAAACACGGATACCAGCTCCTCTTATACATAGAGCTTGTATATACCTGGCTGCTTATTTCTCTAGGGGATCTGGCAACCCTGGAATGAAATGCTATATATATATATATATATATATATATATATATATATATATATATATATATATATATATATATATATATATATATACTATATATATATATATCTATATATATTATATATATATATATATATATATATATATATATATATATATATATATATATGAATATGAAAAACCCTTAAATATCTAAAAGTAATGTTGCATTAACCCCTAGAGGTCTGAAACTCTATATTGTGAAGACAAATGTAATTTATTCATTTCAAAACTACTTGACTTGATCATGCATGATCAGCAACCTCTAGGGGTACAAACATGCAGCAAGACCCCAAAACTTGCAGGACCCTCTCGATACATGACACAAACAACCGCAATCCATGATTGCGCCCACTGCCACGCAACAGCAGCCACACACCCCGGCATCCCTCAGTCACGGTTGAAAGAAAGGGGAATATAGAACCATCTGTACGTTGAGTACGGAGATGGCATGGCTAATTGCTTCCGCATGATTCTGCGTCTCCCGCATGTGTGTGGATGACGCTACGGAAAAGAAATAGAAGAGAGAGATTAGAAAGAGCGCAGCACCCTCCCTGTAATCAGACCTCACTGAGCTCTAATTAAGCGCACGCAGGGAGGCCGCGTCCTGCAGAGCTTACTAAAGCCTCATGTTGGCTTGCTTTCAACCTCAGCAGGAAGGGTAAAAAAATGTTATTCAATGCAATCAGGGAGCTACAACAAGGGAAAACCAGCCGGCTTCCAAAACAGCACGGTGGGAACAAAGCTGGCAGGATGTACCACATTAAAAATACATACTTCATTTAAGTTATGATTTAGCAGACACTCTTCTTCAGAGTGACTTACAAATGGCCCAAACAAAGCATAACAGTGGCAGCATGGTGGAGTCTGAAACCCACAACCTTCAGATTAGTGGACCAACACCTTAACCATTAGTTAACAGCAGCATCATGCACTATATACTCAAAGCATGTGGACATGAAACAATATACAGGTCTGCGCCATTCAACATTCATTCATTCATAAGGTTACATCACAACCAGTCATATTTATACAAACAAGTCAATGCCAATTTAGAGTAATCAATTAACCTAGTGCATGTCTTTGGACTGTGGGAGGAAACCGAAGTACCCAGAGTAAACCCACACGGACACAGAGAGGACATGGAGACTAAACAGAAAGGACCAAGGCCGCTCCACTCTGGGATTGAACCCAGGACCTTCTTGTTAGCAGTGAGTGAACAGCTTTGAACAGATTTGACTGTGGGACTGTGGTAGCCTAGCGGGTAAGGTACTGGACTCTGGACCAGAAGGTTCAGGGTTCAAATCCCACCTCTGCCAAGCTTGAGCAAGACCCTTAACCCACAATGGCTTGGACTGTAAGACTGTACCAACTGTAAGTCGCTCTGGATAAGGGCATCTGCTAAATGCTGTAAATGTAAATTTGAAGGGTTTTTCCACAAACGTTTGTCCAGGATCCTTGATCAGCCATAATATTAAAACCACCTGCCTAATACGTAACCCTGGGATTGAACCCAGGACTTTCTTCTCCTAATAATGTGAAGATCCCTCTCATGCCGCCAAGTCCCTGACCTGTGGAGACATGGATTCCACAAGACTTCTGAAGGAGTCAACTTTAAGCTGCAAAGACTGCAACCTCCATGGATTGTGGTAGCCTAGCAGTTAAGGTACTGGACTCTGGACCAGAAGGTCCAGGGTTCAAATCCTACATCTGCCAAGCTGCCACTGTTGGGTCCTTGAGCAAGACCCTTAACCCACAATTGCTTGGATTGTAAGATTGTACCAATTGTAAGTCGCTCTGGATAAAGGTGTCTGCTAAATGCTGTAAATGTAAATGGATTGGACTTCGTGGACTTCGTTGTTGTCCAGCAAATCCTACAGATGCTAGATCAAACTGAGATCTGGGGGATTTGTAGGTCAAGTTAACACCATGGCAGTGTGGCAGGGCTCATTATTCTGCTGAAAGAGGCCACTGCCATTAGGGAATACTACTGCCATTAAGGAGTGTACTTGGTGTGCAACAACGTTTCAACACTTGGTGTCAAAATAACGTCGCCATGAAAGCCAGGACTGCGTTTCCCAGCAGAACTTTGCCCAGAGCATCGCACTTTCAATGTTATTCACATCACCTGTCAGTGGTTTCAATGTATGACAAAGGTGCAATTTAGACGTCAAGCGGTAACAGCTACTACACTTTCAGTCATTTCCACTATATAAGTGTTCCTTCCACGAACGTTTACAGCTAACATGGTGCGAAATTAAAGGACTCAGCAAAACCTCGACCACAATAGTTACAATGATTCTCTTAGAAATTTGCAGAGAAGCCAGAATGAATGCGCATACTAGTACCGATTTTTAAACAGAGCCACAAAAAACATCTTGAAGCAAAGGATACTATAAAGAACTGCCTAGGTTTGGATTGATTACGCTGCAACAGTCCATGAGAAACAAGTTTACTGCAAAGCAACTTCATCTCTACAACACAAAGTTGGATGCTCATCTGGTCGCACTCCTTTGTCACTTAAAGTCACCCTTGTCCCGCAATCACGTTTAATGCAGTTTCATGGCCAAATGCCATCATGTTTATTTAGGCCCAGATTCCTGCTGAATAAACAAAGGCTCACAATGTGCTAAGGATTTTTACTTAAGCATACCGTTACCTCAAAACTAACATCTCATTTTTGTACTGGTCTGAAACAATATTTTGCTGGACAGCAACTGCAAAGTCTGCCTTGAGATCTCATTTCCAGAGAAATGCCAAGTATGGCATCTATATTTCAGCTTTAATAAAAATCATTTTCAGCCAGGAATGCCTTTCTGCAGGGTAAAGAATATTAAAAAAGAATCAAAACAAGAGAACTGCCCATTTTCCACTTTTTGGATGGTGTCCATAAGGCACCTGAAAGAAAACATTAAAACACAGTGGGGGGAGATTGGGTGAACAGTGGCAAGTCTGATGATACGGAGGAAAACTGGGGCAGTACAAACAAACTCCAACCAGATGCCACATGGCCTGTGAGGGCTCCACCCAAAAAAGAGAAAACGCATAACCCACTTGAGTGAACGGCCCCAAAATGCACCTCAAACCGATGGAACAGTCTACAGGCAGTCCTTCAAGCTACTCCTGCTGGGACAATGAAAATCTCCCCTTTCGTGTATATGTACTGCGTTTTCTTTCCAAGACTCTTGGAGAACATCCCAGATGTATGTTTTGAAAATGTGAAGGCAGACTAGAGTAGAGGAGGGGAGGTCGGGGGTCCGGACAGATCCAAGTCTCTGAAAAGTATTACGATTATGTGGAAGAAAAACTGCTACAATAAAAAATAGGAATGATTGTAGTCTGGAGTTTCCCCCCCCAAGGCACACTTGGTACGGGTTCATGCAGAAATGGGTGCCAATTACATTGCATTTTGTTAATTTTACAAATTAAAAAGACATTTACACAATACCGGCAGGAAATAAACTTGAATATGGATAAAGACGTCCCAAAATTTTTGATGAAAGGCATGAACTTGCCATTTTGAAAGCGCCTGTTTTTGCCCCAACTGCTTCTGACAAGGGGTTTAAATAGCAGGGCATAAATGGATGCAGACGGTGTAGTTACCCAGATTTAAAATTCAATGTCAAAATAATAACAACTAATCATTTTTAATGGTAATAAAAATCTCAAACGCCACAGCAGATCAGTGGCGGAGCGTTGTGGCACTATGGTTAGCGCCATCAAGTCACAGCTCCAGAACCCCAAGTTTACACCTGCCTGTGTGGAGTTTGTATGTTCTCCCCATGTCTGCATCAGTTTATTCCATGTATTATGACTTAATCCATGATTTCAATGACATGCATTAGGTGAACTACAGTCCCAATGCAAGGGACTGTACATATTGACAGAAAAAAGTAAGTACAAGCACCAAACATTTCTTGTAGCAGCTAACTGTCTTTGAAAAATTTGCTTTACAAATTGTATCCACTTTTTCTCTATACATTCTTCTAGTTCAGAAATATCCTTACTTCATCTTTCATTCACAGCATGTCAGAGATCTACCCACAGACATTCAGTTATACGTCAGCCTTAAGCTTTCATTTATTGAAGTAATTCAAGTGTTATTTGGAGCTATGTTTTGGATCAATGTCTTGTTCTAATATCCAAACTCTGTTCAGCTTCAGTTTCTTCACAGACTGTGGGACACTGCCTTCAAGGATTTGGTGACATGTAACACAATCCATTCTTCCATTTATCCTCACAGTGCTTTCAGTGCCACGTGCTGGCACACAACCCTAAAGCATAACTGAAATACCCCCATGCTTATGAGTTGGCAAGGTGTTCTGTAGCTAACATAGGTCAATGTTAACTTCCTATGACTATTTTCCTATGACCATTTTGATTTCAGGATACTATTGGCTGGATAATTTTTTTTTTTCATGGCATCTAGGGTTGTCATGACACGTTTAATACAGAGAAAATGTCAGTTACAAACCACTATCTATAATATTTTCAGAACGTTCATTGCCATGGGCTTTACTGTTGAAACCATAATGTAAATGTTAAATACTATAGGCCACAACAGTGTAAGAAAGTGTTACAGCCAAGTACTGATTTGGCAAAGATGTCCATTGGTTATTGGGTAAAAAAAGTACTATTCAAAGATTACAAAATATGAAAACGCTGCACACTGGCACATGATCACAGCTCTGTGTCAGGTTGCAAGCCATGACCGCATTTTAATATAATAAAAAAAATTAAAAAAAAGTGGTTACAGTATTACATCAAAACTGTGCAAACGCAAGTCCCATTACCTATACCATTATTCTAAACCTCTTCAATTACAATAAAAAAAACACCCAATAAGCATGCATACCTTCTGCTCAATGAGCTCAGTGGTCTGGTAGTTAAGGATGGGCTGGAGGCCATGTTTGTCAGCAGGAGCCTGCGCATCCAGACTGAAGTTGAGGGTGATAAATATGGAGGAAAGCTTATCCCGAAACTCCTTTTCATCCTGGGTCCAACCAGAAAAACAAGAAAGAAAGAAACCAAAAAAAATAATGAGACAGACATGGTGGGAGTTTGGAAAAGAAACTGATTAAACCAGGCTTGTAGTGGGCCACGTTTAAACCAAGCCTCTTTAATGCTTTATCCCAAATTAATTTCTCTCATTTTCAACCACATCTCCATTCTAGAACTCACCCTCAGGTAGATTTTGGTCTCGTGGCAGACCTTCGAGCCATCGGGCAACTTCACTTTCCTTTGCAGGCTGGCTTGCTGGGTGTCCTGAAATAAAGCCCTGCGAACAGCTCCCTTCTGCTTCTGCTTTAGCTGGTCCAGCTGAACCTCTACGTTAAACACTGCAACACACACGCACACACAATTATGGATGGATCACATGGGGATACACAGCTGCACAGCAGAGCTCAGTTGATTAGGCAATAGATCTGCTGCGCCTTCGCAGTTTGTGCAGGATATGTCACTGCTTTCACTAGTTTCAAAGGACCAAAGGTAATCTTCAACTATTTAAATGGTTATATAATAGACATAGCAAAAACAATGCAGAATAACATTTACAGGCTGGACTTCTACTAGTATTCTGTATGAGCCTGCATTCTCAAATTTGAACACAACTATCAGATCACACTAATATTCTCGGTGATTTATTTAATAGTAGCCAAATATAACACTGATTCTACATGGGTAACGTTACAAATAGCTAGAGCTGAGCACAAGCTGTCAGTAAATAAGCTTGTATGCATGTAGATAAGACTACACAGCTAACAGACTAGCTAACTGGCTAGCTGCATTCAGAGCTGTGAGGCAGGCTGCAAGCTAATTGCTAATAAGCTCACTCATTGGTAAGATAAAATATGGGAAATAAATACTCGTTTTCATTTCCTTCCTTATATTCTTAGTCAGTTATTTAAATGTAGTCAAAGAGTCACAATACTAGCATTAAAATCATTTTGTGTAGATGATATCAGCATAGGACCAACTGCTAACAGACTAGCTAACTGGCTAGCTGCATTCAGAGCTGTGAGGCAGGCTGCAAGCTACTTGCTAATAAGCTCACTCTCATTGGGAAGATATAAAATATGGGAAATAAATACTCCAGTTTTCATTTCCATCATTATATTCTTAGTCAGTTATTTAAAGTAGTCAGAGTCACAATACTAGCATTAAAATCATTTTGTGTAGATGATATTAGCATAACAGATCAGCTAATATTTACTCAGGGATAGGACGCACTGTTTAGATAACTGAGCTTAAGGAATCTAGTCAACATCAAGATAAAAATTTAAGTTTTAAAGAAGCAATTCTCTTTTTTAAATGGCTAAATGTAACTTTAGCACTGATCACTCATTTGACCAAAAACACTATAAGCAGAATCAGCCTTAACAGGTTTTAAGACCTGTTTTTTTTGTTTCGGTGCACTTTTAATGCAATGAGTAAGTACAAAAACAAGTGTGCATTGTACAAGACTTGGCCCTAGCATGGGTGTCTGGGTACTAAATGCAGAGTAATATATTAAGTCAATAATGGAAATGTTCTGCAGAAGCGAAGAGACCCACAGATTCAAATAAAATTTTTAAGGAATTACCAGTCATAATCAGAAATACATGCTGGGTTGGCAGGCCATGTGTGTCAGCTGTATCTAATAAAGGGAAAGTGCTAACAAGAGAGCTCTTCCTATAGAAGTACCTTTGAAAAGCACTACTATATAAGCATAATAGGAGGCAGATGTTGGCTCACCTAGATTTTCTGGAAGGTGCTTCCCATTTACTGAGAGGCAGAAGCTCAAGTTGACACTGCAGAAAGTAATATGGAGACACAATGAGACAACTGAAAGGGTAGCAATGTGTTATTCCACAAGCATGCACCATGAAATTACATTTCGACATTTACTCTCGCGGCAGAGCCTGTTCGAGGAGTTACTGTTACAAATAATACTGCTCTTGCATAACGAGACAACTACTATTCTTAATTAAAAAGCACTGTCCTTTAGTGACTACATTATAAAGGACATGATTAAGAGCAGAAGTTGGGGATTTCCCCAAGAATAGCAAAACAACTGATACATAAGATGACTTGACTTAAAGAAAAGAATGGAATTAAGAAGAGCAAAAAGGAAGCGCAAGAAAGGTAAGAGCCGAGAAAACAACCCAGCACAATCCAGACTGCTCTTGACCGGTGTTGCAATAAATAGGAGCACATTCCCATGAGTACCTCTAAATCTGTGTGTACTTTGTGTCACACGTGTGCATGTATACTCTCTCGCGCTCTCTCACGCATGTTGATGTTTCCCAGCTGTGTTCCACCACCGAACAATCTCATTCAAGGTCTCCAGCAGCCTGACTCGCCCCCTCTCGCCCTATCCCAAAACGTCCACCCCCACCATCACCAGGCAACAAGCTGTAATCAAGATGTGTGTATACACGGTTCCTCCCGTATGAACCAGACGAGGGAGAAGAGCTCAAATCGGAGTGAAGATCAGCCTTTGCTGAATAAAGTGGCCGACAGCAGTTTCCACTTGCTTGAAAGAGCAAGAAAATTCAGCATGCACGTTTGCTGGTGGAAAAGAAGGCTTTTCAATTCCTTCTTGTTCATGACCTGGCTATGTTTTAAGTCAAATCCAGTCCAAGTTTCCACACTCAGTAACTCCAACATACAATACATGCAGTCCTTGTTTACAGAGCTGGACTGTTCCTCTGAATGGCTCGTTTAAAAGCTATTTGAGTTCATTAACCTACTGAGCCATTTTAATAAGTCACAACCTTCACAGATTTCAACAGCATTATTATTTGATTTGGCTAAAACCAATTAAGCACCATGCCATTTTCAGCACCATTTCATCCCCTGCTTACAAATTTTGATTGTGGTACTCAATCAAGGCCGAACAGCCACTTCACAACAGCTGCCCATCATGACAGCTCATGTAGTGAAAGCAATGATCTGTTTATTCCAGTGGCCAAACAGTCATGAAGTATGCACTGGATAGCAGCTAGGTGTATGCTCAGTGAACAGCCAACGAAGGCATTAGAGGAAACTTTGAGGAGGACGATAGAAAATGTAGATGCATGTAAGGAAAGCACAGGCTATAAGGAGTGTATTACGATTTCACACGTATCCAAAAATCACACTATGAAGTATGTTTGTTGTTTGTTTATGTGGTTTATTTAATGTCACGTTCAGCATCAATGGCTATTTACAACAGACACGAGTTTAAATCGATAGTCATAAATAACCTAAAGTAGTGCTGGGCGGTATACCGGTCTTACCACAGTGAAAACACTTCAGCCAAAAATAGGCACTTCTCTGTTTTAAGCTCTGTCCTTAAGACGCTACAGATTGCACAATAAAATCTGTTTACATTCGGCAACTGTTTCTTGTATTCTGATTTGTGAAATTTTGTGGGGTGAAGTAAACCAGTAACCAAAGCCTTCATCATTTACATATATAATGGATTCGACCGGTTTTAGCGTGATCGGCTTCCGGCGATCTCATATAACCGATTCTGTGCCGATCAACCACACATGAACAGCGCTGTGCCTGTACTAACTTTAATTCATAACTCAGTTCAGGTCAGTTCATAATTCAAAAGTTTCAGGCACTCGATGGTTTGTTAAGAGACATGTTTAAGGGTTTGTTTGCTGACATGATGAGAAGGAAGCCTTATAGATTTCGGCTGTGTTTTGAGTGCTACTTAGCTAGTCTACTAGACAGTCTCCCTAAATAATGCATTACCGATGACGGACTAGGGACACTAGTAAGGGCTTTGTTATCCTTTTGAACACAACCAGGTCTCCATGTCAACCAGCCGTGAAGGATCAACTCCAAAAACGATCAGAATAGCGGATTTAATAAAATGTTTAAAACAGCATGATAAAGCAAACAAAGTCAAAGAGGCTAAAGCTAACGATTTCGCAGAGTCAGGCACATGCCTGCAGCCCCTGCCATCTTTTTTAATGGAGCATTCGGTGAATCTCTAATAAATAACACACATTTTCCTATTTACTGGCAGTACAGGAAGCTACACACCTAAGCTACCGAATCGAGGACGCTGAAGCTGTGAGGTGACACTACTGGGCCACCATGCCATAAAGTATTATTAAATTATTTGTACATTTAATTAGTACTACCATTACTATTTTGAACAATAATCAAGTTACCGAAGTCTTTTCTTTACTATGGTACAGAGACGCTTTTGTTCTACTACTATAGTGTTCAAAACAATCCAGTTTTGGATAAACAGCGGAACGTTGAAATTTAAACGTTTCTTTGTCTGACCAATTCGGACATTTTTTGTGCCCAAATTCAAACAAAAACTCCAACTTGGAACATCGGTAAGACCTGTACACACATGACCCAGCCTCAGGATGTGTCTGAAATTAATCGATTTAGACTTTTATCAAATCCGAATGGCTTTCCAAAACCAATTATATTTCCGAGGTTCTACTGTAAAACCGGGGCAGTTCTGGAAGTGGGCCAGTGCCCTGTGACGACAAGCTTGCCCCCTCAACAACCCCCCTAAATGAGAGATGGGTTAATTAATTAATGCCAGCAATGCATATTCAGGTATAAAGTAATTGCCCCATCTAACATAGCCCTCCCATTTCAAATGGTCTTGAACCACCACTGTATAACACCCACGTGTTAAAAACTCTACACTTTAGTTCTCTCTTCTGGTTCTGTTGTAGGCTGTTTATTTGTTGACTTTTTTGGGTTTCCACAGTTTTATCGTTGTTCCCGTGTCTAACAAGCCAATCTTTCCCACATGCAGTCAGCTCCAGAAATATTACCACACATCTTGGACTTGGCTTTAAGGAGCTCTGAGGGAAAACAGCCTCACATCACATAGTCCTTCATGCCAAACCCACCCACATCGTTTGATGCCCAAAAGCTGTGTTTTGGTCTTACCTGACCATAGAACTCAGTTCCAGTCAGTTTATGATGTAGTCAATTCCAGGCACTTACACTGTAGTTAAGTGAAAGAATAGGCTTTCTTCTGGCATGTCCTCCAAATAGTTCACTGGCAGGGAGGTGATGTCTAATTGTAGATTTTAAGACCTCAAAATGCTACCATCTCTCTGCAAATCTCAAATCAAGATCCTAGAACTCTTTCTTTCAAAGTCCTCTAACCCATTCTTCTCAATTTGCGTGGGGGAAAAAATACACTTCTTCCAGACAGGTTCATTACAGTTGTTTGGAACTTCTTAAGTATTGCCTAAACAGTGGATATGGGCATTTTAGTTTACAAAGAGCCTTTGCCTGGTTTATCACAGTCGGCACCCTTGTGTTTCATTTCACATGCGATTTCCTAAGGGAATTTGGCCCGTGTCACCATATATTTAAACCCAAGTGAGACATGAAGTCAAGGAGGACCACTAAGGTGAGTTTTATAAAGTAAAATATGATGGGTAAATTTAAATACCAAGAAACGTGTGTTGTTTGGTTCCCACTGCTGATCGTGCAGGCCTTCTCCTCAGGATTGATCATGGTTGGATACACTGTTAAGCTGGCGCTGGTGTTAACAATGGGACGAGCTCTGCAAGATGGAATAAGATTCTTTAGAACAAAAAAAACGCAAGACATCTCAAATATAGACAAATTTGCAAATGTATCCAATTGGTAGTTTAACATCATTAAACATTTCTCAACATGTAATGTACCGTGCATTGACTGGCCATACAGTAAACCATCTTCACAAAAGTCATTCACCTGTAAAGAACTGCCTTGTCAATCCCAAATGCCCCCACGATGAGATCTGAATAACCAAAATGGAAAAAGCAAGATATCAGTTGGACACCAATTATCAAAAATCAAATCATGTTAACCAATCCAATCCACTAATTGGGGGGGGGGGGGGGGGGGGGGGGGGGGGGGGGGGGGGGGGAGTGGGGGGGGGGGAAGAAACCCTCTTACCCCGGGTATCCTTGTGATCCAAATCTTTCCCCCCTTTCATTGAAAAGCCAAACTTGGCAGGAAGAGCAGGAGGGACAACTGCTGCCCACTGACCAGCAATAACTTGAGAAGGCTTTTTCCCTCAGCCCTTTTGCATAATCCGTTGTAGATGTAAGGACCAATCCCTGTTCGTCCTTCCCACCAAAAGGACTGCTTATAGCAACATCTATTGGAACAACGAAGAGAAACCACTACTGAAATTCTGGACAAGACAGTTGGAGATTTATCAGTTCCGTAGCGCTTCTCCTCACCATTGAAGCCATCCAAGTTGAGATCTCCCAGTGGAGTGATGGAGCTGCCGAATCGACTATACATTTGCGTGCCCGTGAGATGAGGTAGCTGTGGTACCAACTCCAAAGGCCCTGTCTGCAGGTATACATATACACGCCCCAGCTCTTCCAACCTGCCATCCGAATCCCGCACCATAAACATGGGCGCGCCAACCAACAAGTCAGTCAACCTAGAATTTGTAGAGACGAAATAGCAATTAACACACAGACACACACCTGTATATGCACGTATAGAGCAGTTTAGGCTACTGACCCATCATTGTTGATGTCTGTAGCAGCTACAGAATATCCAAAGTAGGAGCCCATCTAGAAGATATCAAGTGCATGTCCGATTACACATTAAACCATAAAAATTAGACAGTTACACTACAACCGCTTAATATTACAACACTTCTCCCATGGTTGGCATGCAGAGGGAATCTGTGTGCAGCCTTTAACCCCAAACAAGAAGCAAAGCCAATCGTTTTAAAACAAAGCATGCATGTTTCTGCACCGATTTCCTCCCACAACTTCAAAATACGCCATTAGTTCAACTGCCTCTATGGGTGTTTTTAATACAGTTCTCTTTAACTGAACCTCTTTAACTTCTTTAAACCTGAAAGCAAACCAACAGCAGGTTTTTTTTCCTGTGTTCACATTGAGTCGCTTCTCTTTGTGGTCCACTTTAGCACTGATGAGATCTCAGAACACAACTCCTGTGTAGCACCGAATTATTGATAGTGTATTCCTATTTATGTTGCTCTTTTACAAAAACTAATGAGAATAAAGAACATGATATGAAATACCAGGAAAAAAAAATGGAGACAAGCAACGAGGGATGGTATTTATCATAACAGTTTGCATACCAAAGTGTAACATGACGAAGGAAGGTTTTATGACTACACTTCATAAAGGAATAGGAGAGACTTTTTTTCTCAGAATAGAAAATAATTGTTTATAACTGTTATTTCTTTTATTAACAAAACCATCATTTATTTCAAGGACTTGGACAAAAATGCAGTGGTTGTAAGGAATAACTCGCTGTTATTATTCCAAAATCGAGCAGAAATTTTTAAGGTGACGAAAGTGAGAGATAAACAATGGAGATCAGTGGTCAAATTGCACAACTCATTTAGGCTTTTAGTGGTGGTGATTCTACCCGAAATTGAACTCCTATAACCAGCAGCAGCAGTGAGAACTAGAGAGACTTGTTTTTGGAGAGGTTTAGAGGGGTCCGAGTTTGTTTTACGTGTTCATATGCAAAAGAAACCATGACCATGAGTGGTCCGAGTCCACACCAAGTTTCCCTAGATTCGAAAGATGGAGTATCTGAATGCCTGTAGTCCTGTGATAGATTTGCATCCAGCGTTTTTGGCTCGACCCACTGAAACTGTCAACCGGATATGAAAGAATGGGCAAAGAAGCGGGTGTAAAGGTAAATGGTGGGCATACAAGTTACAATAGGATATTAAAAACATGTTTTCAATGACACACTTCTTTTCACAATTCCTATCTCTTAAAACAAAGGAGGAATGTCAAAGCAGTATATGGCAGCTGGTATACATTAAACATCTTCCCCTTATTTTCTTCCTAAGGCACTCCACTCTTCCAACAATCCTCTCCTTTATGCACAGGGAGAATATCAACCCAAATATTAATCCAAAAATAAAATCGAAACGTTAAATCAACTCTTCAGAAACAGAACGTGAGAACAACGGCATTTTTGTGCAATGCAGCATGTTATTATGCCAAAAGGTCTCATAGCTACATTGTTTATTACAATACAGCATTATTTAACCAAACCACTGCTGCTAAGGCATCTGGTTTATATGAGGTCTCCGTAGATCTGCAGAGAAGGATGTCGTAACCAGCCAATAGATATCAGCCTGTGCTTACTCAGCTGAAGCAATCAAGAGGTATAAAGGCCTCACACAAGTCTCTCTCGCAATACCAGGCAGCTTGTTGGCGAAAATTACCCTTAAACTCCCCAATAATTAGGATGTAGTGTTTACCCCAGCACGCTACAGCCCTATAAATGTGAATTCATAAAGGAATGTGTGCTGTAGTCAGACTACTAAGCTCAAGTAAAGGCTGGAAGATCTTGACTGCATTAGCAATGCATGTAGTAACACTAAGGCACCAGTGTGTGGGTGTAAACTTAAATACAGGTAGTCCTCGACTTACGACGCAGATCCGTTCCTAGGTGGCGTCGTAAACCGATTTTCGGTGGAAGTCGGAACATACGTACATACTGTACGTAAATAACATACTATAAGCACCGGTACTATCCTAACGCAGTAATTATCAAAAAACGAGCCGCGTAACCGTGTATTCTTCCGCCGCGCACACCAAACACGAAGTTCGCGTTATGACGTTTACGACGCAAAACCACTTAAGTCGAAACAAGGCTTTATACAGTAAATGGGAGATGCGTCGTAACCACAAAACGTCGTAACTCGAGACCGTTGTAACCCGAGAACTACCTGTATACTATATATTAATCAGATTTACCCTAGATTGAAAGGTTATGGCAGCTCTACGGTATTTAGGAGTGCCTGATGTACATGACCTATGATAATATCTTAACTGTTTTAACAAATGTGCAAGCTGACATCGGAGGCATGTCACTCACTGCGCCAAAAATAAAAGATAAAAAAATTCTACGTTAAAAAACACGCCTTAAGAGTTCCCGTATTCACTGCATCATTTAGCCAGGAAAATGATCCAATATTACTGAGTAGCAAAAGTATGTGAGCCTTTGCTTTCAGTATCTGCTGTGACCCCCCTGTGCAGTAATAACTGCAACTAAACATTTCCTGTAACTGTTGATCAGTCCTGCACACCGGCTTGGAGGAATTTTAGCCCATTCCTCCGTACAGAACAGCTTCAACTCTGGGATGTTGGTGGGTTTCCTCACATTAGCTGCTCGCTTCAGGTCCTTCCACAGCATTTCGATTGGATTAAGGTCAGGACTTTGACTTGGCCATTCCAAATCATTAACTTTATTCTTCTGTAACCATTCTTTGGTAGAACGGCTTGTGTGCTTAGGGTCGTTGTCTTGCTGCATGACCCACCTTCTCTTGAGATTCAGTTCATGGACAGATGTAATTTCACCTTCAAATGAACTGCTAATCCTAGAGGGTCACATACTTTTGCCACTCACTAATATGTAATATTGGATCATTTTCCTCAATAAATAAATGACCAAGTATAATATTTTTGCCTCATTTGTTTAACTGGGTTCTCTTTATCTACTTTTAGGACTTGGAGCTCTTTGTAAATGCAGCAAACATGTCGGCCGTGTGGAAGTCGGGCTCTACAGTTCGCATTTTGAAGAACTCTTTTTGGACAAATGCGAATGGAATGTTTATTTAGGAGCACTTGAACAAAACGAGACTTTAACCTGAATGCACCAGCGCTTTACCGAGTACTCATCGGGTCTGTCTCATTACCTAGTGAGTGCCCTTACTACCTACTTCCTATTTGGGGCGTTCTCTTTGTAAAGCTTCCTAACCAACAATGGAACCCTAACACTGGTTAATGAGACAGTGTACGTGTTACTGATTGCATCACCGACTGTTTACGCCATCTGCACGAAGTTTTATCGGTCTATATTCCAGTCTACCGAAAAGTTTAACGAAATTTTAATTCGTCTTAAGGCGTTAACAGAGTAACACGTGAGGAACGAATAAAATGTACACAGAAGCTAATGAGGACTAACAAATGCAAGCCCTTCTGTATGAGATCTGGGGTTTAGCACATTTAGCTGGATGCCCTTTTCCAGAGCGACTTACAATTGATGCAGTATTACAATCCAAGCAATTACAGGTCTTGCTCAAGGACCCAACAGTGGCAGAGACGAGACGAGACGAGAAGATAGCAATAAATAACAAATTCTGTCACCAATTACAACACGAAAGACACCGTGTCAATTCAGGCTGTGTAGAGAGACGGGTTCAAACAGCTTTTGAATACTTTAGACCCAAGACGTACATCGAGACACAATTTTTCGTCAATATCACACATTCCTAATGGTATTACAAATACAAAGCAACCAAAATACATTCAAGCTACTGAGATCTTATGGTCCCAGACTCAAACTGACTGTGATTAAGGCGTCAAAACTTCCCTTTATGACTTACCTGTTCTCCAATAAATGTTTTCAAGGTCTCCAAAGAGCTATTCAGAATCGACACCTAAGGAGAAAAGCACATTATTAACAGAGCTTTTATAAGACACAACCAAATTTAATCCAGATGTTCAAATAAAGCAATGAACATTTCAGTTTTTTTTGGAAGAGAAAAAAAAGCACATTGTTTAATCCACAAATTATTTCAAAGCACATTCTAAAATGTAAAAGCAATCCTGAGGTCATACCTGACCATGGAGAAGCACCCCTCTGGGAACTCCTGTCACAAAATCTGACAGACATGAGAGAAGGGGAAAAAGTCATAAAATCCAAATGAGGAAGATTTAGTGCTGTAAATATAGATATTCACATGCAGTAACTTTGAAGAATCCTGGCAGACGACCCTTACTGTACGTGGTTAAAGAAAACCGATTGTGTGTTTTGTGATCATAACATTACCAAAGCTATTTGAAATGCATTACTCTCGACATCATTCTACACATCACACGCAACCTTCATGCTTCTCATCACGATAAGGTTTACGCAAACCAAATCTGATATCCTACAAGCCCCCATCCCCCCCTTTTTTCGCTCCTTAATTTGGTCCTGCTCAGTTCCATGGTCTTTTGACATTCTGCCACGTGCACAACCAAGGCTGCAGGGCTGTACGCCAGCATGTGCCTCCATACAGCCACTGTTGTAAGGACATGGTCTGCAAAATGGGCTCTGGAAAAAGGGTCTGGACAGCCAACATTCGCTTAGTAGGGAGCACTGTTTCCTATAAGTTCCTACCTTACTCCGCCATAATTAAGTCACCAATCAGTGAAGGGAGCTTATATAGTGGCACAGAGGACTTTCTGAATGACCTGGCGACTGGGCAGGGTTTTCCCTCTCTGCAGCGTCTCATTCCTCATGCATACTACAAAGTGCACACTCTCTCTGTCGTACACTTCGTTTCTTCTAGTGTTAACACATTATAGAATAAACAACCATTACTTATAATAAACTACTAAATCAAACGTATGTTTAGTTTACTCACATATAATAAGGAAGCGGAGGGTGTGATTAGACCCAGGTGCCATTCAGAACAACATCTACATTTGCTCCACTAAGCTGATCAATCGTTTTGCACAAAATAGTTTATTGCATATTATCGCATTTTCGAGTTGTCACTCGTAGCAGGAGTTGGTTCAGATAGCGACTAAAGAAATGAAAACACCCCAATATACAGTACTGTGCAAAAGTCTTAGGCCACCATTAGATTTGTTATTTTAGCAGTGGTATAAGGATGATATAGAATTATTTATCAGTCTATTAGAATACAACAGGATTCAAGAAAATACAGGAAATTTGTATGCTGTACTAAAAACAGAAACCCCCCCCCAGAAAAAAACAGCTTCTACAGGCTATAGTGGCAAGTACTTAGCGTGAACCTTCAGTGTTACACTTGAGCAGTATCTGGGAGCTTCATCGGGATGCCAAGTTGACCCCTCTACAGTCCGAAGAAGCTTGATCAGGAATGGTCTCTTTATGAAAGGGTAGCAGCCAAGAACCAACTTTTCAGTCAGGCCAGACTAAATAATGAATTTTGCATTTAAAAGCCATTTTGTTCTTAAAACTAGTTTTTTGGACATATTTCCTGGTTTTAACTTAATAAAGAGGCTGAAAAATTATATTGTCACTATACCATTGCTAAACCAACAAATAATGGTGGCCTAAGACATTTGTGCAGTACTGTACTGGAAGTGGAAGCATTGGAGTGGAAGTTTGGACAAATTTATATCTTGAACACACTAGATCTTTTTGTCATCTCATCAACCAGCAATTACACATTTATCCAGCATGTTAACTATTCCCATGGGGATCTGAGGACATTGTGGCGATAGTAGTGCCTTCAATTGTAAAGCTTAAGCTAAATTATCTGGTCAAACCTCGCCATCCCAAGTACCATCTCCTGAGTTTGCTGTATAACGTATGAGGCATTCAAAAACCCTAAACTATTATCCCAACCACTAATCTGCTTTATTCACTGCTTAAGTATGCTTAATTATAACAGGTGTTTCTTTTTAGGGTGGCATGGCAGTGCAGTGGTTAGCGCCATCGCCTCACAGTTCCCGAGAATCGGGTTCCAGTCCAGTCCAGTATAGAGACTGCGTTTTTCCCCTACAGTCCACAGACGTTAGGTCAACTGGCATCTTTAAAAGTGTCAGTGTGAGTGTGTCGCATGTGTTCTGTGATAAACTGGTGCCCTGTCCACGCTGGTCCGTCCTTGTATCCTGTGCTCCCCCGAAATGGAATAAGTGGATATGGAAAATAAATGAGTGACTACAGAATGAGTCCCTGCACAATTTCCAGATAATGAGCAAATAGGAAAGCCAAGTCCCCTGTATGACCAATGTTACGCTCACAATAATGAAAATAGGTTGGGTTCTGAGTATACGGGACCAGATGGGGATTTACCCATAGGAAATAATTGAATTCCCATTCTACAAATATTTATTATCCAAACCATTTAACCAAATAATGGGGTTTGACTGTGTTTGTGATTGCATGACTTCCACAAAACCCCAGTATATCCAATACTGTGGGAACCCTGAGCAGAATAGCTTTATAAATGGCAGTTATGAGTTTTTACTGTTGTGTAATCCACTGCTTGTGCCCATTACTGTCTTTTAGGAAGGAATAAGAGAATGATGAGGGAAGAGCAGCATGATGGAACAACTTGGAGAAAAAAAAAAAAAAAGAGAAGTCTTTAACACAGACAGAGAAAACCCACAGCACAGAAGCCACAGTCCTCTTGGTTACTGGGCTTCTGTCCAACAGCACTCAAGCTATTAGTCAACATGGCCAGCCTCATTACTTACCATCATCATTATCGCCAGTAAACTCTCCTACTGTGACAGAGTAGCCTAAAATAAACAAAGCAGACAATGCTTTACTTTTAACACAAATACATTTTTTATTGTTTTAAAACGTACCATTTAAGGAAATCTTACCCATGTAGCTGTCATCGAAGTTGATCTCTTTCTTCTGCTTGGTCTGAACTTGGTCTGTTACTGATGTTAAGAAGTAGCCTGGGTAGTAGGCCTCGACAATTTTCTCCTTGACGGCAGATATAAGTTGTCCTGAGAGAAAGACGGACCTTCTCACAAAAACGCTATACAGAAGATGGAAGCCTTTGGGATCCATACAGTTCTGCACGAGTGACTCGTAAAACACAATCTGAACGTCATCCAAGTCAAAATAATAAACACATTCCGCCTAAAACGATAACATGCCAGTCTAATTTTCACCTTTTTAGGGAACATGTTGATTATACATTCACCGTCCAGACTGGAAAAAGTATGTCAGCCTCTGGGATAACTACTTTACCAAATGTCTAGAGTTTGAATGAATGATATGAAGCTGGTGATGTGGATTGTACGTGTGCTCTGGTCTACAGAAAAGGCACACAGACTAAACACTCAATTTCCTCTGAAATATTTCTAAGAAAAGACCAGAGTGCTCATCACTCCTCAATAATACAAACTGTTTATAAAATCAAAACAAGTCTTCATGGTTGCTGCTCTTTTGGAGTGGGCGACCTGCAAAGATCACACCAACGAGCAATGCTGAAGTGGTGAACAACCCAAGGTTAAGACTTTACTAGCTGGGCAATATGACATTGACAAGAAACACTGTGTATTAGCAAAGGGAATATATATATATATATATATATATATATATGGTCAGGTCAGAGAGCAAATTTGAATCCAACTGAGATGCTGACTAAAGACATTCTACCTGCAAGCATTTCCAATCTTTTCCAGCCTGGACTGTGAATGACTAACATATTCATCAAAGAAGGTACTGTCGTTTGCAATTAGTTTAGATGGAATGTGTTTTTCCACCATTACGACTTGGAAGGAGATCAAACTTTTTATGAGTAGATAGTCCAGGAACCACGGTAATTCCACAATGGTTTAAACACTTTCCTGAAACTGTATCTCTAGGGGACACATACCTTGCCAAAAATAGCTGCCAGGTCCTCCAAGTACGACATTCCCCTCCTGCAAAACAGCAGCAAGTTAGAAAATAGGTGGACAGAGAAGGTACTGAAAGAATATAGCAAGATAAAATGGATGGAAACCACTGACCTTGGTGAAGTCTGCACTAAATCCACCTTGGCAAAAACCCTGACCCTTCATTCCATGAAACTCTGAAACGCATTGGAATTATGTAATTAAATTAACGTTCATTAAATAAGGTCCCTTTGCAGTACATTGTACTAGAATCATTAAATATTAGTGTAATAATTTATTACACAGGGCAAATTTAAATGCAGTTATTTTAAAATATTATTAAAATAACTATCAATTAATGCAAAAAATATTACATTCAAAATTTATCTTTGGGATCCATAGCTTTTAGACCAAAGGACTCCAACCAAGATAATTCCACTTGACTTCAGTCTTTAGAAAATGTAAAACTAACTAAACAAATAATTTTTTTTTTCAAAATACTGGCCACTGAATAGATATAACATTAGACAAGAAGAAAAAACAATGTTTTATTTATAAAATCAAACGTACTTGGGACTCTAGTGGTACAGCAGTTAATGTACCAGACTATGGACCAGAAGGTTAAGGGCTCAGCACAGCCAAGATGCTATTGTTGTGCTCTTGAGCAAGAGCACTTGATCCACACTTGCTTGAATTGTACATTGCAAGACTGCATCAGCTCTCTGGATTAAGTGCCTGCTACACGACCAAATGTCAATGTACTTTGCTTATTTACGAATTCAGCCTTACTTATGTGCAACTGTGAAAGAGGGACAGATCATAAAGGTGGAGTCCTTTTAAATTCATCCTTCACACACACACACACACACACACACACACACACATCACAATCGTGATGAATCACTAATTATTAAATACAAATAAAAAAAGCAATTCCTAACTATATTATATTGTAATGGTCCAAAAACATCAAAAACTCCCAAATCCACCCCAGTAAGTAATCTACCTGTGCGGCAAGGAGCATATTCCACAAACTTGGTGAAATTTGCAAGGGACAGGTAGCAAGAGCCTGTGACATCTGCCTCTGGGTCTTCTTGGGATTCTTGGGGCTCTTGGGGCTCTTGCCGATGTCTCCACGAGTAGAGAGGAGCACAAGCCTGGCAGGACGATTACAATGATAAACAATGGCTGCTCGTCACATCGAAACACACACGAACAACTGATCTTCAAGAAGGTTTTGCAATACATTTCAGTACCTTTACTCAGTCCTTATTTACAAGCCTCAAACTCTGATTAAATTTCAAAATTAAAGCAGAGGAACATAACCTAATCTAGAACAGTGGTTCCTCTCAGTGGTAGGACTAAGAGCAATTGCGACAATAGTTTAAGATATATAATATAATGCATTATGTCTTCAATTATTTAAGACATAATGCATGTCAGCTGTAATAATTTAAAAGTTTTCTATTAATTACAGTGTTTAAAATAAATTCCAATGGCGTTTGTAACCAAAACATTCGAAAACATTCCCATCTACAAAAGGAGGGCACTCCAGAAGAGTTTGGGAACCACTTACCTAAACATGTAACACGCATTCCTGATACTAATCTTAAGCTACAAGAGGTGTTCATTCAAAACTTCACATTCAGTATTTATTTCAATAATTAAAGTGAAAGCTCAAAGTGCAGGTTAAAGTAACAATACATATTTAGCTAGACTCAAGCATTAAAAATGCTGTGAACAGTGCAGAGTTTCCAAATGGCATTGGAAGTCTGAACGTTTTGGCGGGAAAAGATGAATAGAAGTAGCAACAGAATTTCTTACCAAGACCGAGTCTTCAAAGACACGAACAGTCGCTCCAAACCACTGGTGAGATTTGAAGTCGCGTTGAACTTCAGTGTTATTGAAGGTCACATTAAGATCGCCTATAAAACGCAAAAGAAAAGTGGACTGTTCAACCAAAATAGGCGTTTTAAAAGGCCTATTTACTAAAATCTGGGAAATTCTGAATGACAAAATAAATAAATAATCAAACTAGTGTAGCCCCTCCCATCTGGGTTCGTGATAGATCGAATTACACAACCCCTCCCTTTTAATATGGACTGTCCCTGTTAATCAAATACAGTAATTAACTAAATGCATTATTTACTTTCTCGATATCCTGCTACAATGTATGGAGTATTTAATACATTAACAGCACATTCGAACCACTACATTCACATATATAGCATTCAGCTGACGCCCTTAACTACAACATTTTTGGGCAATTGAATAAGAGTCACTCCTAGCAACGAAATTCAAATATTAAAATTGTGGGCCTTCCCTCAAAGTTGACAGTAGATCCTAGCAAAGATAAAAGGACCCTAAAGGAGCTCTCATGGTGAAAACCCATTTGGGGAGGAGGACATTTAGGAGGCTTAGAAGTTCTCTCAGGCAGAGGAGAAAATGGCAGGAAGATGACGAGGCAGAAGAAATGTTTTCCAAACGCTGAATCACAGTGCGTTAATCAAATGCTTCCAATTAGATCATGCAGGAATAGTTTGTGGTTGACCTCACTACAGATGCACTCACATCTTCTACCCAATGCAACAACGCCGTAACGCCCAACATGGCCACATCATCTCCAGTTCATAGCCTATCCAATAGATTAATTAGCTTTAAAAAATTCCCAGCATGGTAAAAAATCAAAACGTGTGTGATTAGTGTAAAATAGGCAAAAAAGAATTAATTCTCCAAAGTAAAGGCTTAGAATAGCCTATATTTCCCTAATTAAGAGTTATAATTAATGTTTGTTTTGTGTGTGTGTGTGTTTGGGGGTCTTCGAGGGGTGTCAACCAACCACAGTCTTCAAAAGAATGTGTCATACAATTTGGTTCTCCAAGATGATTCTTAGAATCTTTAATCATATAGCCCAGGACCTTAGCGTACGAGTCACCATTCTGTTACGAATAGTCATTTGAATGGCATTTGGTTCAAGAAAATTAAGCATCAAGTCAAGTCAAGTCAGATCTATTTATATAGAGATTTTTACAATGGAGCATTGTCTCAAAGCAACTTTACAAGTTTAGGTTATCTAATAATAACTACGTCCAATCCCAAATTGAGCAAGCCTAGGGCGACAGTGGCAAGGAAAACTCCCCAAGTTGGGATTGGACGTAGTTATTAGGAGATAATCTAAACTTGTAAAGTTGCTTTGAGACAATGCTCCATTGTCAACTTCCTTAACTTTTATTCCGTTTAATTTCTTCTTATTCAAACCATTTCTCAGGATGAGCTCCAACTGGACTGCGTTCTAGACAGTAAAGTTCAATTTAGCCTTCCAGCATTTTAGCATCTGAATAACACAAGCAGGAAAGAGGATAAACGCCCCATTTTAGTGAAGTATCCACTGGCCAATGTCTGCAGTACATCTGTTTAGTCCCAGATTTAACCCTATTAACCCCTGGCATGACTGGCCACCTGGCTGTCATGACACTGATACATGGAGAACAGGAAAGTAGACATATGGGCATGTATGGGAATGACAAAGCTGAAAAGTGCTGAGCAGCTACAGATCAATAGCCTGTAACTGAGACATACCTTGACCACAAAGATACAATTTCAGACAGCAGGTCCAGTAGACCCAAACCTTCCCTGGACTGGTAAAAACGCTAAACGAAAAGTCGTACTGCATTTCCAACTCTTTGCGCAATCCAGTGGCTATTAAGTGAGCAGAGTGAAATCCCCTTATTTCATAAAGTCCTTTTCCACAAATATTTCTTCCGTTACACTAGAATTTTACAAGCATGATGCAACAGGGCCGTGTGCTGTGGTGGAAAGAAGAGTGGGAACAAAGAACAGGACTGGGCTAAGAGCAGCTGAAGGTAAAATCATCCATGGCTTGGCTGTGTAATGAACTAGGTGAAGAGGCCTGGCCTCATTCTAACTAGAGAAGAGAAGAGAAGGAGGAACTCTGATCCAAAAAAAATAGGTTATTCATCACATATGCTTCTGCTGTCCTGAACTCGTGCAGGCCCTTTCCTCTGTGCCTCTTTGGTCTAGATATTTCTCATTACTAGCTCCAGAGGAATGGAGATCAGCCAATTCAGAAAAGTAGTAAGACTTTTACAATACTCAATTAAAAATAACTATTAAAATACAGGCATGTGCAGTCACACAGCCTTTTTAGGCTACTATAATGCCAATACAAGGTTATTTTCATAAGAAAACTGTGTGTAAATGATACGTAAATGCGTAAGAGACAGTGCTGAAAACACGAGTGATTGAGATGACTGATACTTTTGGTTGACCGAAGCCAAAAACCATGGAAGATCAGTCAGATAAAACAGAGACTAGAGAGTTATAGGTTACAGAGAATACACAGGTAGTGGGGCGACAAACAAATAAGAGCAAAAAATAAAAAGGTCTCTAAACACATCAACCGAGATAGCTAACGTAGCAAACAAAAAAATGTATCCAACTATACTTTAGACCCCAGTTATTAAAGAGAACTGACGTTAAGCGAATGCTTCTTAAATGGCGCACACCAGTAATACTGAGTACGGAGAACCTACATTTTCCTTTAAGAATCTGATGCATTACATGTTACTGGACTCTCCTTATGCCAGTCCATTTCTAAACCATTTTAGGCACGCTTCCATTCCGAGTGAAAATATTTGATTGGTGCAACCATGTACACAGACAAAGTAAACCATTTAAAGATGGAACTAAATCACCCAATTTGAAAGTCGTCAAGTTCATGACATGTTGAAAAACAGGGCAGCCTTAAAAGTTTTTCCAGTCACTGATCTTATTCTGTCATTAAATCCTGACGTCATGTGGCCAAAAAGGACCTTTAAGAGTGGGAAGGGATGCAGTCATTTATTTATTTATTTAGGGCTTTTAACACCATGTTTAATGTTTACAGGTTCCTTTCATGGCAGGATAGGTTTAGTCCTTTCAGACGTTTCTCTATCGTTTGATTCTTCCTTTTATGTTTAAATGAAGTCGGTTTTATGCATTTAAGGAAGTCCTTGATTACTGTTGCTTTGTCTTTATCGTAACACATGAATACACTGAACATGTTACTGCAGAAACAAAGCATTATGGCCATTTCAATAAGATTTCCCATTCTATAAGATTAATGAACTGATCTATGGAAGTATCAGTATCAAGTGATAAGATTACAAAGGACCAGTCATAAGTAGTAATATGTAGATGACATGTCGTGAGAATATATTAAGTAAGAATCCATTTGCAATTAGTGCTGGGCGATATGACCTCAAAGCAATTTTACCTTGATTACAATTACCGAACGATTTTTTGTTTTTTTTGCCCTCACAGTTCACCGATACGGTTTGTACTGTAAATATGCTCAATTATTAAAAGTAGGATTTTTTTCTAATGAAAGACTGCATATCATTGTGATTTTAAAATACCTGAAGGTAACACAGATGAACCATTTATGGTTATTTATTGAAGTATTGAATACTTAAACCAATTGAAATCCCTTGTAATATGATACGATGGGGCACTGGTTATTTCTTTAGATTTTCTTGAATCTTTCTCACGGTGTAGCATTTGTAAACACACAGTTTGGAACAAAGATTTTTTTTAAACAAGTACTAACATAACAGAAAAGACAAAATTAAAATAATCAACGTCGATTAATGGTTCTGAATCAGTTTTGGTTCATTTTCAATTAATTGCCCAGCCCTATTTGCAATTGACATGGATAGCCAAATCAAACTGAATTACATTACTACAGGTAATTAAATAAAATTACATTTCAGACTGCATTTGGGTCTAATGCCCTGTATTTCCACTTCAGATTCTCGAGTTCACATCTTAGTAGCATCACCATTCTGGTTTGAAGGGAGGGGTAAAAAGGTGGGTGTTTGGAATTGGGAACAAGCAATTGGTAAAAAGTAGTTAAAAACTCTGAAAAAAAACTTAACATTGCCTGCTAAAACTACCAGAAAAGAAACATTGTGGTTGACAAAATCGGTGTTGGCTCAGTAGTTGCTCAAGCACCCAACAGTGGCAGCTTGGCAGAGGTGAGATTTGAACTCTGGACCTTCCAGTCCATAATCCTGCATCTTGACCACAAGTCTACCCCAGTCCTCCGTTAGACAGTCTGTCACTAAAAACACACACATCATCATCTATTACGCTAAATATAAACTGCAAACGTGACACATTCAAACTACGAGAGGATGGCAGGGCTTGTCTAAATCTAGGGAGGACACTAGGGTCACTTTCCACATAATCACAAGAGCATACACTTTGGACAGCAGAACCCAGTGGAGATGTCAGTAGTGTCTGGTGACTGATAGCAGAAAGCCAGCAAGACTACTGTGTCATAATGAACAGGACTATCTAAGACGCAAAGGACGTTAAATGTAGGTTAGAAACCCAAACTGGGTAAACTGTTATGCCTAGATGGCAAAAGCTGAGACATGTGGAAGAGTAGCATGACTCCATGCTCAGCGTCACCCACTGTTTGAACAAGGCATCATTTTCATTTAGTCAGCATGCTGCACACAAAAAAGTCCTTTTTGATCTTTACCAAAGGCTCTTATTACTGTCATGGCTGCTTAAGTCGTATGCAATGCCTGAAGCTTTGTATCAAACAAACATGTACAAGGTCAGCATGACAAAAGCAGACCGGAGGGATTTTAAGAATTTGAGCTAGGTGGATGAGCACAGGGTTTAACGTGAAAGCCCGGAGCATAGCCTCTAAGACCCAAGTTCTGAATGTGTACCAAATACAACACAATCTAAGCCCCAATTAATCTTTCAAGGCCTGACCTTCTAAAGTGGAATCCTTCTCCCACAGGACAGTAAGAGGACGTGGGGTTAGGAGGATCCGTACAAACCCTTACCTTTGAACTATCTGACACCGAGCTCCATTAGGAGACAGAGGACAGAGATTGCAGTACGCATTTAAATGTGTGTGTGAAGCACAAGACAAATGATGAAAAAAATCAGTTATTGCATTAGCTGTCCCTTGGGGAGTTGAGGAGACAGGGTTATACAGAAGATTGGAGTCAGCACGTCTCTCTGACTCATACACTCCCCATACTCTTACCAATAAGGCTAAAGCAATCTATAATAATTTCACCTAATGTCTTCGCCTACTTCTGCTCTGTTTTTTCCAGGTACAAATGATGCGTTGGGTTATCTTCCAACCACCACTGATAGCAAGCATATTACAAACGGGGAGAAGACAGGAACCACTCAAAAACACAAGTTCCAAAGCGTTAATGGTCTCACATTTGAAAAACACCGACATCAGCTACACTAAACAGTGAAAGTGTGAAATTCCTAAATATATCTCTTACATACAAATTTGACCAAGATGGATAAAAACAACAGATTAAAATATGGCCCTTTAAGTTAAATGGACATTACATAAACTTCACCCCTGTGACTCAACACCAGCACTACAGCATCCCACATGTGACCAAAGCACATTTGAGAGACACGGATCTCCCTGTGGAGTCTCTAATTAGATAATGGTTTTAGGGATCAACCAATATCTAATTACAAGACTTAATCTAGCTGTGCTGATTATAACCGACAGGACAACCTAATTAATACTTTTGAACACAAATTAAATAGACTGATATGCCAGATGTAGATGTAGGAAATCTCCTTATACTGTACGTCCCCTAGATGCGAACCTCCGAGTAAGAAACTTTCAAAGATGCGAACGTCTGCAATACATACAGGACTCTGGTATCCTAGCGGTGAAGGTACTGGACTATGGATCTCAAATCCCACCTCTACCAAGCTGCAGAGTTGGGTCCTTGAGGAAGATCCTTAACCCACAATTGCTTGGATTGTAAGACTGTACGAATTGTAAGTCGCTCTGGATAAGGGCGTCTGCTAAATGACATAAATGTACATTGAAAATGACTTTTAGTGCAAAATGTCAAGCTGTTAGTTCACATGTCTGGCGCTTAACGGAGCAGAGTGTTGTTGTTTACTCGGTCTCAGTCATATTCGGGTTTTATCAAGAACCGTTTGCATTACTGACTGTCATGCAGGGGCAGAAAGCGGGAGATGAACATTAGACGCCGGTATTGAGCAGAGCTTTAGTAAGAAACTGAAAAACACTGAAGAACTGAGTGCAATAACTAATCTAAGACCATGTTCACACACAGTCCACAAACAGTCCAAAACACAGAAAGCAGGAATGGCGTGATGTGCACACAAACAAGCGGGAAACGAAAGCAAAACGTTCTCAATTCATGCCAAACTAATGAAATGCAGAGTTTAAATAACCAAACTAATGAGACAAACTAAACAGCTGAAGTAAATCCGGAAGTCAGAACGTAAACAAAGGTGATGTAATGCGCAGGGATGATGTGGAAGGAGCGATGGACGCTGGGAGAAGAGTAGTACCGCAGTTGTGACAACGACGTGTACAGTACATGCGTCCTTTCTGTGGAATTATTCCACCATTTTAAACCCAAAATGTCTGGTCTTAAGCATAAAAGCATAACAATGGACACTATAATGAAAGTAAGTGAGATCAGGTGTTGGAGGCTCACAACCTGGATTTTTAGGCCAAATATGTTGGACATGCGAACCCACTCTCGAAGCTAAACTGGTTCATACCTAGGGGACTTGCTGTACGAAGCAGTGTTAAAGTACAAAGACCAAGCTGAAATAGTTTTAGGTTTGTTGGAGTGTTACAGGCACTAAATCTGATTCTCCAGGAAACAAGCCAGCAAGCTTCACTTGACACTGCACACGTTTCACTGTCCCTTTACACGTGCCGGATGAGAGCAACACAGCTTGGCCTCGTCCACAGCCATCCATCTGCTAGCACGTGTTTAATGCAAGAAATTGCTATAGTTCTCTTACTAATGGGAGAGGCACTCAAACAAAGGCACTGAATGTACTTTCACTAGCGCCTACCATAAAATGCCAGACTTCATGAGATCCATCATCGGCATAAGAACAGAGACAGTCTCCAGATCAGCAACCATGACCTGGACTCTCATACTGACTGTACAGAATTCTGAACACCTAGTACAGTCTAATTTTTGAAAATCCCACGAGGTACCCCAACATCACCTTTACTGCTACCAAAAGTCTGTTCGTCTAGCGATGCACACTTGCTTACAAATATTCTTAAGGTGCGTTCATACTTGTCGTTTGGTTCACTTGGTCCAGAGCAAAGCAGAACACAATATTGTTGCCTTTTAGTACTGGTTCACGTTTGGGGTGGGTACTGGAAACAACTTCACGATACGATACATGGATCACGATACAATTATATTACGATTCATTGCGATACAATGCAATATTCCCCATTAGTTCACTGAAAATATAAAAAGTTACTGTGTACAATCTGAGACGTCTTCATACCTCATATCACATTGATAATTCAGCGGACAAATGGAGTCAAAACACTGCACTGCGCCATCTAGAGGAGCGGAGATTGTAGTATACACCATCGAATTACCTCTGACAATCTTTAACACCAAGATCACTCTTATCCTCACTGCTCTTCCTACGCGACTTCAGACTAATGAACAACTTGACCTGTCTAGCATGTGTCATTCTGCCTCTCGCCATGTGCATCTTTTCTTAAGGGAGACCTTAACGCGTTCCTCAGAAAGCAGGCGAGCAGACGAATATCGCACCGCGGGGGCAGTCAGGCAACCTTACAGTATTTGTGAGGAGGCATTTACAGCAGGATCTCTGCTTGAGCATTCATCCACCTCCACTTCCTTAAACTCTTCTCACCCTCAGTCTCTTGCACTGAATGCCTCTAACAGGGAGAGGGGTGCGAATGATATGTGTTTGCCTTAAAGGAAGCACATGGCTAGACCACTTAGGGTAAGGGCCGGATGTCTGTCAGCACAGGAATTGTTAGGCAGGGGATGTGAAAACTGAAGCCTCAATGCAAACCCACTTGAAGCAAAGTCCAGATAAACAATTAGTCATGAGGGCACATTATGACTGCACTTCCGGACCACTAGAGTGACTTGTGCACTATTGATGAAGGGCATTTTCAAAACAAGGGTCAATACCACTCACCTAGCCGGTCAAACTCTACGCTGTTGCAGTGCGACTGGCCGCGGCTCCAAGGGCAGTAGAAAACAGAGCCTCCCTCTTTGATGAACGGTTGGCTGGTGTTAGCCTTGGGTGCGCCAACGATGATACTCGCGCCTCTAAAAAACACAACCGAAGCCAAGTCAAATAATCTTCAGTACTTTCAAGGAAAAAGAATAATGAAGTCACAGTGGTGTTATAGTTCCCCCCCTTTCATTCAGTGATGAAAACTACAGAAAAGAAAGAATTTGCTAAATGGATTTGTTCTAATGTTCTTCACAGCACTGTAACCACTGCTTGTTAGTTTGTTGGCAGTACACAAGGGTTTCTCTGGCCAGAGCTCCACACTCATACAAACTAGGAACAAATGGGAAAACATGATCCGATTCTGCTACAGTGGAGCCATAACGGTACGGTTAAGCACACACCATGATTTCTACTAAAGTTCCAGCTACAGTACTGTGCGAAAGTATTAGACCACCATTAGATTAGACAACTGTTTTAGAAACAGTATAATGACCATATATAATTACTTCTCAGTCTATAATTAGTGTACAACCAAAACATACAAGAAATATGTATGCAGGGGTACATCTTAATATTTACTTAGTTTGTTTTTTTTGTACTGTTACTGTAGACTTATGTGGCTACATAACTTGGTTTCATTCTTACATTTACCATCTCAGCCACCCAAGGAGGATGGGTCCCTTTTTTCAGTCTTGGTCAAGCCAAAGTTTCTTCCTTATAATGTTTAGGGAGTTTTTTTTTTTTTTCCACCTTGCCACTGTTACCCTAGACTGAATTCGAATTGGTCTTGGATTTTAGAAGATCATCTAAAATGACACTTTAAATCACCTGTAACTTAAAGAAATTGCTAGAAACTAGTTTAAATTTGTAAACAAAATGCTCTGCTGTAAAAACATTCCTTTCTTATTTCAGAAATAATTCCAAACTGTGTCCGTTTCTTGAATAAAAATGTAAAGATTTAATCCTTAGTCAGTCATCGTCATAAAAAAAACTGGGTGGGAAATAAATAAAAACCGCTTCTACCCCTTGAGTAATAGCAGCAGCTGGCAGCTTCAACGGGATGCCAAGTTGACCCTTCTACAGTCCGAAGAAGCTTGAAAAGGAATGATCTTTTTGGAAGGGTAGCAGCCAAGACACCACGAGGGAAACGGAGCAAAACGCCAAGATATTCTAAAGCTCACAAAGCTTGGAATGAAGATCAGTAGAAAAGAGCATCATGGATCCAAGTTGGAAATTTTTGGGTCTAGTCGCTCGACAATGTGTTACATATGGTCATTATAGCATTGCTAAAACAACAAATCTAAATGGTGGCCTAAGACTTTTGCACAGTACTGTCTATTTTTAAGAGCAGTAGGTAAGAACCAAACATGTAGAGACTAATGGGTTATGAATAAATTGGATTTAAGAGACGCTGAAGAATGAGGAATGCTGCAAATCATAAGGGCTGGTTAATCACAGCCATATGGCTTTAAACAGTGTCTGTTAACCTGCACTTGGAATGCACCGGGGTAGAATTCACTATAAGAGCACAGAAAGTCCAAAAACGTTTGTAATCTGTTGAATCTTTCTTTCAGTTGCCACACAGGAACAAGAGTGGGTACAGCACAGACATGCCCTCATTGCCTGCAAGCTTCCTATCGCCTTTCATATCATTAAGGCCAGTCCATTTAGGCACGGGAAGGGTCAGGAGCATTGAGGGCTTCAGTTGGGGGATGGGGTAAACCTACAGGAAGAGAACACCCTTTCCTGCCCCATGGGCTTGTCTCAGTGATGCGTGGCAGAAGGTTACCTCACAAAGCTTACATTCAGCAAGTCCTCTAGCCAGCAGGCCTCGGCAGAGTCATGTCCACTTTAGATCTATTAGAGATAGTGTCTAGTGACTGCGGCAAGTTTTAACCACCTTTAGGGTAAGTGCATGGTAAATAAAACGGAGCTCGTCTACTTCTGGATTTGTAATTAATGGAAGAATGGAACAAAACAAGCAACATGAGGAGGTGCTTGAAAGTTTATGAATTTGAAGAACCTAAATGTAAGTAGAGGACCAATCAAACAAATGAGGCAAATTACTTTTGGTCATTTATTCATTGAGGAAAACAGTCCAATATCAAGTTTGAGAGTGGGAAAATATGTGAACATCCGGTGTGACCCCCTTGTGCAACAATACAGATCTGAGTGGTGGAAGTCATTTTGGCATATAAAAGAGCTGCAGCTCGGTGATGTTCGCAGTGTTGCCAGATCTCATGAGAAACTGTTTGTTCATTTGATTTATTTAACGTCGCTATCAGCATCACTGGCTATTTCAGCAGCACACACTATATATCTATATCTAGATATATAGCTTATTATAGTTGCTTATTTCTTTCTCTCACGAGATCTGGCAACACTGGATGCTGGTGGGTTTCTTCACACCAACGGCTCGCTTCTGGTCCTTCTACTTCCTAATTTCAGCACTCTGACTTGGCCATTCCAAAACATTAACTTTAGTCCTCTTTACCCATCCTTCGGAAGAATGCCTTGTGTGTTTAGGGTCATTGTTTTGCAGCGTGACCCACTCTCTCCAGAGACTCAGTTTTCAGAGGTTCAGGGATTCATTTTTCTAGTATAATTCATTATTTTATCATTCTGGCCCGAGACGTAGCAAAATTAGACCCAAACCAGGACAATGCCACCACTATTTTTAAAAGATAGGATAAGCTTCCAACGCTGTAATGAAGTGCTTTCCTTTCTCCAGACATAACGCTTCTTATTTACACCAAAACATTCAATTGCAGCCTTATCCGTCCACAAAACATTTTTCCTGTAGCATTCTGGCATGTCTACACGATCTTCAGCAAACCACAGACATTTAGATATGGTCATTCTGAAGAGCAGTGGCTTTCTCCTTGCAACCCTGCCATGCACAACATGAGTGCGTATACATGCACTTAATAATCCGATAATGATCGGATTTCTGCAGTTATCTGATTATTCGAGTGGTCATGTATACGTCATACTCCAACCTACAAATCAGATTAAGAAATCCAATAAAGAGAGCTAGATTTTACCCCAGAAATCAGATTACCGTATTTTTCGGGCTATAAAGCGCACCGGGTTATAAGGCGCGATATCAACGATCGACTGCTAACAGATCTATGTTCATACATAAAGCGCACCGGGTTATAAGGCGCATTAAATGAAACAAAACTCTTAAGTTCCGTCGGAACCTCAGTTTGGTCTTTACCTGGCGCAGGGCGTCTTCTTGCTTCCTCCACTTCCGTATCATTGATTCGTCAATGTTGAATTCTCTCGCAGCTGCTCTATGTCCATGTTGTACTGCGTGACTGATAGTGTTGTGTTTGAAATCCGCTTCAAAAATGAATGAATGAATGCACGTACCCTAATGCTGAAGCACATACTGTATTACTCCTCGATGCTGCGCATTACGATGGCCGTAAGCTTCGTAATTTACGAAGGCCGTGCTAAAACATTTTGACAGATTTATGAGCACCGTGTACCATCTACAATCGGTTCTAGGTCTAGGCCTGTTTTTCTATGAACTTTAGCAGTTTTCCTCACTGGATTATTAAAGAAAGCGAAACAGCTATCGAACTCTTTGTGGAGACTCTGAAACACAGCATATACACCTGAGAAAATGAATCATTTTATTATTTAATATTAAGGTGATAAGTTTTTGTCTCACATTACTGAGATTATTGGCTGGTTGCAAAGGAGAAATCCTATTACTGCCCGAGTCATGTAAACCCAGAGGTTTCCCATTATCTGATTACTCAAGTGCATGTATACTCGATCGGGTTACTGACACAATCTGATTTTCTGCAGTTATCGGATTAAGTGCATGTAAACGCACTCACTGATGTTCAGTTTTCTCCTGGAGGACCCATGAACATTCACATTAGGAAATATAGGTGAGGCCTTTTAACTGCTAATCAGAGGTTCACATACTTTTGCCCCTCACAGACATGCAAAAGGGTACCACTTTCCTCAATAAATAGGCATAAATGTCTTGTTTGTATTTTGAAATTGTGTGTGAAAATCTGATGTTTTAGTTCATTTTCATGCAGAAATATAGACAGTTCTAAAGGGTTCACAAACTTAAGCACCAGTACAACTGATTTACTTTACCCCATTCCGCTCACACTCCTCAAATGACCAACAGGAAAGACAGAAAGGCAGGAAAAGACTTGAAAAGATGAAGGCATAACAACAGAGGATATAAACGTCCCAGGGGTTACTGGGTTTTTAGGCCACTGCAGGGAATGACCTCCTACCATGGACATAAATTACTTGTAAAAAAAAAAAAAAAAAAAGAAAGTCCAGAGTAGGCTTTTGCTTTCCTAAAACAAAAACACTGCATCCTTCCGGCTTGAAGAGGGCGTCCCAGTTCTTTCCATGTGTTTTGACATCCCTGAGGTACAGTAACTCCCGGCCTGAGGAGTAATGTCATTCCCAGAAGAGAAAAAAAAATTGTAATAGATTTCCAGAGCATACTTTCCACCTTGCCAAGTTGTAAACAGGTGCTCCATGATTTGATGGGGATACGTTCCGACAAATCCATGGTAAGTTGAACATATCACGAACGGAGGATCCATCATAACACCACACAATACTAAACCACATCACCTACCTGAACACAACAGTACACAATAGAACACATTAAGTTGCCATGTTTCCTTCCTATGAGATTAAATATGTATGTGAATAGCTGCACGATCAGCATGCACCGACTGACCCTCGCTTCCTTGGGAGCTTTCTACATCCAAGCTCTTGGGTTATTTGTGCTACCATGACGATATGTCAACTAAAAAGAATGCAAAAACCAAGTCACTCTGGATAAGGACATCTTGTAAATGTAGTACCATCAAGCCAGGCTAAACAATTACAAGAACAATACCTCTACTATGACCTTGACTAAGGAAATGCACAGATATACCTATGATGAAGAGCATACAGAAGAAGGCATGTCTTATCACTCGTTCTGCACAGTCCAACAGCTAATCTGTTCTATATAGGCAAAGCCACGGTTTCATGAGGTGGTATTGACACAGCTGCGTTCAACATGACTTAAAAAGTAAACAGCAGCATTTGGTGAAAAGGACTGAAGCAAAGACTGAAAGGTTACTGGTAATGACACACTATATGCCATTAGTGCATTTACATGCACATCCAATAACTGCAAAAAAAATCATTGTTAGTCACCTGATCAGCCAGTATACATGCGCTATGGTAATAAGAGAACAGGAAAGCTCAGGGTTTACACGACTCGAATAACCAAACTTCTACTTTTCAACCAGTCAACAAACTCCGAGAAGGATGTGATGTAAAACTCAAACTATCAATATTAAATAAGAAAAATTATTTCCTTGAGCATATACTGCGTTTTAGTTTGGTAGCCATTTCGCAGAGGCTGCATATATAATTCCAGGGTTGCCAGATCCTGCATGAAAACTAAGCAACCAGGTCTATGGAAACGAATCCAAACAGAAGCGTGTTTTAGAATAAACTGGCCTGGCAACCATGTTTGTGTGAGCGCTCTATGCACAATTCGTTACATTTGGCGTATGCGCAGACTGAAAACCGATGCATGTATGGATTTGCATGCACTGAGAAATCTGACTACTGAGTTAAAATCCTTTCTAGGCCTTAATCCAACCTGAGAAATCAGAGCATAGTGCTTACATGACCACCTGAATAATCATAACTACAGAAATACAATTATTTCGCATTTGGCAAGAGTTTTGTATTCTGGGGTAGTGTTTAAGATACTGGATGACTGACCGGAAGGTCCAAAATCCCTAGAACTGCCACTGTGGGGACACAGACTCTTTAATTAAGGCCCTTAATTCAAAATTGCTTGAATTTTTCCTTGTTAGATTACATCAGTTGTACGTCGCTCTGGATACGTCCACCCATGTATTCTTGTTATTAGTGATGTCTGTGACTTACATCTCATACAACCTTATAAGAGACCACTCAAGCTGCGATTTCCCCCAATTGTAAGGACTGTTTTCATGAGCTGTATCTCAAATCACACACTGTGACCTTTAAATTTTAAACAATTCCATTGTATTAACCTTGAAGAACTCTCTGTCTGTCCATCAAACCATGTTAAAACACGCCAAAAACGTTCTAACAAGTGCATCAGCATGCAATTTGAGACATGGCTAGAGTACACAAGTTGCTGCTGACATTGCTGTGCTTTACTACGTCTGCTCTAAACGTATTCAATGCCCCATGAAAATACTGAAGACATGCACAAGCACGAATGAACGGACTCAACACACAGCAGTCGTCTTATATATGCAGTAGAATGTGGCTTAAGACCCAACACCTGGTCACTGTAGAGTTCTAAGTATCATGCTGCACATGTGAAGCTCTAGAAACACTCCTAGGGCTGGAACTGTTCAAAAAAGTAACATCAAAGAAACGCGACAATGGAAAAACCCTCTCATCAGCTTGTTGAAAATTGTTAAGTCTTTTGTGACACACAATATGGTCTTACACACACACACACACACACACACACACACACACACAATGCTTGATTGTAATCTCAAAGCAACAATTAGCATGTAATGGGTCTTTATCAGGGTAGGATCAGTCTAGCCTAAACCGTTTCTTCTCCCAACCAAGGCCTTAAATGTTGGGTTAATATTAGCATAGCGATAAGAGCTTGATTGCTTTTGGTCAAAAATGCTAGTTTTGAAAATGGTCCTGAGAAAGGCCAGCCTACACCCAGACTTCCATGTAGCTGCTGAACAGACCTACACAATGGTGAAAAGGAATTTCTCAGGTAACAGGTAACAGAATCTCAGCTCCCCACTAAAAACCGAACACAGACAACCACCATAATAATCATACTTTAATATCTCCGCTGAAAACGCTGATGTGGCAACCCAACATGATTCAACAACCAAGAGGTACTCTATGCACTGGTTCAGCTCACACCAACAGCCCAGAGTGGACGAGCCCTTAAGACAAGTACCATCTTCATTTTTTTGGGAGCGCCTGGAGGAGATGGATCATTAGTTATGGGCTGGTTTGGATTTTACACAACGGACATCATGCAAACAACACTTTTTAAAATATAAAGACAAACTCTGTTGGAAACACAACTAACCCATTTAAACACCTAAAAAAAAAAAAGTAGCCACAGTGGGGACTGTCGTAGCCTAGCGGGTAAGGTACTGGACTATGGACCAGAAGGTCCAGGGTTCAAATCCCACCTCTGCCAAGCTGCCACTGTTGGGTCCTTGAGCAAGGCCCTTAACCCACAATTGCTTAGATTGTAAGACTGTATCAATTGTAAGTCGCTCTGGATAAGGGCGTCTGCTAAATGCTGTAAATGTAAAAGAGAACACTGCAAGCTAGATAGCACAGAGACCTCACAGGAGTGCAAGTGGAGAGTCTCTGCCTGAGAAAACAAGCAAATGCTGCAAAGGCATCACTGATGCCATGACATTTTACATGGCTGAGGATACGATACCTATCAACCTGTCAAAAACAAGCTTTTTATGTCACATCTATCAGCTGATCCTCCACCACAAATCCTCTGATGTACACAAAATGCAGATACGATCAAGTACAAAGGTAGCAACATCCAGTTTTTGCCACTAATAGATGGTTACAGTCAAGCTGGACTTCAGAACCATAATTTTATACATCACGGTATTATTGATGGATTTAGTTTCTGTATTAGTGCAAAGAGCACTTTATTAAAGCTTGTTTATAAGTTATACTAAATAAAGTGTTACTTTGAATTGTTAATCTGGCATATTCTTATAAGAACAGAGATTAGTTGAACGCACATTATCGATAACCTATGCTCTTATTTTTTGCCAGCTCACTTCACTCCTAGATGCCAGTATGGCGCCAAGCTGCTCATCCAAAAAAACTGAGTGTGCCCAACATAGCCAGTTTCACAGCAGCATTTGGTGAAGGCCTGAACTCAAACTTGTTTTATTGGTGCATGGGTTCCTTCAGAGAAGCAGACTGCATTTTATTGGGCATGGCACCTCCACAACCCACATTTCCAATCTCATGTGATTCATGGGAATATCTGACTCTTGGAGAAGCTGCAACTTTTTCCAGGCTGGACTGTGAGTGATTAACCAACGTTTTCAGTAAAATCTGAAATGTTAGTTTTAGACATAAAGTCTATTACGGTGACCTGAATGAATATTACACCAGACTGCATGCGAGTAAAACTTTTCCAGCAGGGTTTGCAATGGGCAGAGAAGGTAGATGTAGACTCCATCATATACTGCTTTGACGTAAGCATTATATAAATGTCTCACAAAAACCAACATGCCTCACATTCATGATAGGAAACATTAACATTTCACAATATAGCTTCTGAGCTAACTGGACTGGCACGCAATGATACTTTGTAAAAAAAAAAGGTCAACTGAAAACACAGACGAGAGTTGTTAGCATGAACATTCCTCTCAAAGCACAAATGAGAGGTTGTTAGCATGAACATTCCTCTCAAAACACAAGCGAGAGTCATTAGCTTAAGTAATTCGCTCAAACACAAATGAGAGTTATTAGCATGAGCATTCCTCTCAAAACAACAGACACTTGACCACATGAGCATTCCTCTGTCTGTCTGTGGAACGCAATTAGCATATTTGTGGATCATCAACACCTCAACGCCACACACGAGAATGCTAGGTCTTCCCACAACATCTTGAGCACTGCACCATTAATTAAGCAAACCCAGTCAGTGGTTTCAAAGGGTTTCCCGTTCAAACATCGTGCATTAAAAATCCTCATGTGCGGCTTTTGTAATAATCCCAAATGACTACGATAAAAATGTGTGGTGACTTATTGGGTAGAAAGTTGCTGATAATGACCAAGCAACACATTTTAAGATGGAAGGGGGAAAAACAAATGGCAACCAGCCTCCTGCCCAATATTAACAAGACCCCTAGACAAACCATGTTTTCCTCCCAGATGTGAAGCAGAAGCCGAGTTCAGCCTACACCAACTCAAAACACTTGTGAAATGTGCATATAATGCTGGAGTACATGACTGATCACAGACTAACATCACAGTCTTCTTACACTTAGCAGGCGGCCTTAAACAGGGTGACTTACAGAGGTGCTTTGTATTCTGGCTAGTAGACATTTCCTCAAAGTAGCATGGCCCAGTCACCATCTAACTAGAACTATATGTAAACAATCATGTAGTACATTGAAGGTATTTAGCATAAGGAACATGTGCTACCAAGCTATAGCAAAAAAAGAAGAAATTCTTTCAAACCTGAAAGTACACAGATTTAGAAGCCATTCCACCACAAAACACCCACTCTGGGAAACAAAATATCAAAAAGCAGGTCATCTATTAACTTCAACAATTTTCTAGAAGTTCTTTAGTACATCCAAGAGCAATGCAAAACAGATTTGTCCAAGGTTGTACATTTACAGCATTTAGCAGACGCCCTTATCCAGAGCGACTTACAATTGGTACAGTCTTACAATCCAAGCAATTGTGGGTTAAGGGTCTTGCTCAAGGACCCAACGGTGGCAGCTTGGCAGAGGTGGGATTTGAACCCTGGACCTTCTGGTCCAGAGTCCAGTACCTTAACCTCTAGGTTAAGGTCCCCAATCCAGAATTTGCATCAAACAGCTAGCATGAGCTTGCAAACAATGCTTTTTACATTTTAGTCATGTAGTAGACGCCCTTATCCAGAGCGACTTACAACTGAATTTTACACCAAGTAATTGTGGGTTGAGGACCTTGCTCAAGGGCCCCACAGTGGTAGTCTTGCAAATGTAGGATTTGAACCATGGACCTTCAGATCCACAGTCCAGTACCTTAATCACTGCACCACCGCAGTCGCAAACTGCCTGTCAATCCCATTGTTTTTGACATTAACGAACGTTTTTTCCTAAACCAAAGGGTGGGCAGTAAGACAATATTTTATCGTACCGTGATAGACTATGCTTTCCTGAGCATATCAAGGGTATCGTCAGTGCTTGAAGAACACTGACCGACTGCATGTTTCATTATAAAGAGTGTAATTAGTCCTGTTCAATTGGATGAAGTGCAACACATTTTGAATATACTTTAGCAAGTATGGGATAATATTTGAATGTTCGTTGGTCGCACTGCACAGACAACTGGCCATATGTCTGAGGGAGCTACGGACAACAGTCTATCAGCTGGCAGACGAAAGCAGGGATTGCTGTCCACAGAAGTGCGAATAGTGGTTTGGAGGCCCTCCACAGTGGGGTCAAGCCCATGAAGGGGAATGTCATGAGACTGGGGAATTGGACAGGCTAAATTGGGAATGCTTTTAAGAGGTGGACAGTTAATTAATATTGAAGACCCACAGTGATCTTCTGATGCAGTGAGAATAATTGTCGTTAAAGAATTAAAGCTAAAAAAAGAGAAAGCTAGTAAAATAGCCTACAAATGGCATCACAATCAGTCTCAATTCCACCATGCAACGGAAAATAAACCATACAAGCAAACAAATGTGAGTATCGAAGACTTAAACACTGTTGAATGGAACATCTGGGCCTTTTGTATACAAATCCAGGATTCTCAATTAGCACCAATGGCGTGTCAAAATATTTCATTACAACCAACACGCGATTTGATTTGGGAGTCAAAATTCCTTTATTACCATTAGTCATTTAGGTTTCTCTCTCATTTTCTGTCAAAGGTTTTTCATGACAGGAATACTATTTGGTGGTCCTTTACCCATTAGGTCATACTCTCTACTATTCATTAGACAAACTGTGTAACTGACACTACATCAGAAAAAACACTCGTAAACGCCATGGGTATCACTGAGCTCATGGCAGCAGACCAGGCACTCGGCCAAAGACAACAGTAAACATCTCTACACTTGTTTCAACAGCGTGAACTGACTGACCTCATACATTTACACACTCTAAAACAAAATGAAAGCACTGTAAGGAAATGGAAGTATCTGTGCCTAACTATTTCATAATGCATGCATTCATATTGACACCAATAAACCAAATTCCGAGCAGCATCACTTAAGGATGGTTATCCAAACAGCACCAGGACTCAACTGAACCCCAAAGGCTCACAATATTGCAAGCAATACCCAGTTCTTTATGCGTATACCAGCCATGCAATTACAATCAAACCAGCTAATAATGAGAATTCTGCTGTTTAAGCCGTCTGGATGGCCCATCCGCTCGTTAGAACTGAACCACATATGCTGTCTGGAAACCATGGACCAAGAGTTGATGAGCAAAGCAGATACTACCAAGATAACTGGCACTGGACAAAGACAACTCACTCCAACAGCTGTCTATAAATGAAGGAAACGATACGGTCGTGGATTAGTGCAGAACCAAAGCAAATTACGTTGCATGACGACAAAGGATTTCCAAAACCACGTACAAAAAAGCAGCTACAGTCCTCTCTGCAATACCATTCCTAAGATGAACAGCTTCAAAGCAAAGATGTAATCTAAACTACCTGGAAAATAGCTGAACTGAAACTCACACCCATTTCAGTTGATCTGATAAACTCCCCTAACCACTAAACATGGGCGAAATTGAGAGACCACAAAAGCGTTTCCTCTCAAAGGACATGTCCAACGTAGAAGCGTGCCTACAAATCAAGTCTCAGGTGGACAGGGGTTAGACAAAGCTGGATTGTTTGGCAGAATCCATAAAAGGGAACTTCTCTCTTCTTCCAATTAGTAAATACCTCTTCACATCATTAACTATGAAATAATCTCTCCTGAAGGAGCCTTAGATCACATGGCATAATAACAAGGTACATAGAGTTGCCAGAAAACTACTTTTTGTCTTTCGGTTGAACTCTTTGTATAGGCCAATATGGAGCACCTACCAAAAATGTCCAGCCACCAGAATTCGGTAGGCAGCATCCTTTGAGCATTGATGAAGGATTAGAGGACGACTAATACAAACTGTACAACAACAGATGGGATACTGTCTCTGACGTTACATCTACAAGGTGGAGCAATATGCCCAGCCCATGACAGAGGGCAGTAACGCTCTCCCTCATCCGTTTGGTTGGGGACGACATGCCACCTAGGACTTTCCTGCCAAGGAAAAATCCTATCAGACTAAATAACACTAATAAAAATATTTTTTACGGTTTAACTATTTCTATAGACTTAACTGTCTAGATAAATTAGTTTCATTCTTACATTTATCATCTAAGCCACCCAAGAACAAGGAGTCCCGTTCTGAGTCTTGGTCCACCCAAGGTTTCTTCCTTATAGATTTATTTATATAGTGCTTTTTACAATGGAGCACTGTCTCAATGCAGCTTTATCTTCTAATATCTAGTTCCAGTCCCAAATTGAGCAAGCCTAGGGCGACAGTGGCAAGGAAGAACTCCCTAAACGAGTCTTGGTCCCCCCCAAGGTTTCTTCCTCATAACATTTAGGGAGTTCTTCCTTGCCCTAGGCTTGCTCAATTTGGGACTGGCCCTAGATATTAAAAGATAAAGCTGCATTGAGACAATGCTCCATTGTAAAAAGCACTATATAAATAAATCCGACTTGATATATGTGTAGAGTGCACAATGAATGAACACAACGTTTCCTAACTCCAGCAGCACTGCTGTGTCTGAGCCAACAGTACCAGCAAAACACACACCACCACATCAGTGAGAATGATGAACTTTAATATGATTTTAAATAATTTTCTTCTTTTTAAACCTTGGGCGATTTTGATCATGCATCTTATGAGTGGTAGACTCAAATCTTTGGATGCCTTCCTATGGAGTAGCTCATTTTTTTTTTGGTTTAAGTTCCTCCCATGCATCTTTGCCATATCAGGCAGCAAGTATACTTGCTGTGTCACTCTGGAGGTCAGGGATTTTTTGAGGACAAGTTCCAGGCAATCCCATACATACAGGACCAGTTTAGAGCAACCAGTCAACCTAATGCACGTCTATGAAATGTGTGGGGAACCAGAGTTCCCAGAGAAAATCCATACTGACACGGGGAAGACATGCGATTTCCACAAAGGCAGAGATTCAGAGAGTCTGAGGTTGAGATAGAACCTGGGATCTCTGGAGCTCTGAGCCGACTGTGCTAACCACAGTGCCACCATGACGCCCTTTATAGGGTAGGCACCTCTACAATGCTCTACTGCACCTCTACTTACTTCTCATTACTTTTTTCATATGTGGAACTTTCAGCTAATTCAAGCGAATGGAACTTAAACAAACCATACATTTCAAATGGAAACAACAATGCTATCATTGCCAAGTCAATCTACAGCACCTGACAGAACCTTGCAAAATATCGAGTTTTAGAACTTTTAAAAGAGTGTAAACTACAACCTCCGCTCCTGTAGACGTTGCGTTATTTTGACTTCAATTTGTCCCTTGAATGATCGATGTAACGTGTCGTATCGTGAAGTCCTTTCCAATTCCCACCCCTACCTTACATAATACAGAGCAATACTTTCCTTCCAAGCCTAAGCATAAAAACAACAACTCATACTGTCAGACAGGAAATATCACAAAGCCCAGTTGCAACTTCACACCTCTGAAGAGTTGCAGCTCAGAAGGAAACTGTTTTCTACCACTTGAGAACATAGGAAAACAAATCTTAATGGCATATCACTTACGTCTGGGATCTATTACTCAAACATTTTAACTCTGCTAATGGCAGTAAACTGGTTTTAAAAAAGTGACTCAATTGACTCAGTCAAAACCTCTGATCTAGTCCAAAAGGACAAAACAGTACATTTCAAAGATAAAAATCAAGCTTAGGGAGCACCACCCCAGGTCTTTATTCTGACCAAGGATAAGACTGCCTACTACAAACGGCCAATTCGATTAGCTGGAACCAAGCACATGCACCTTTTTCCGCAAGATATTATGACCACTGTGATGTATAGCGGCTTTTATACAAGTCCACCACTGTCAGAGTCAGTAAATAAAGATGACCTTCCACATGGCTTCAGTCATGGACAAAGGCCCTAAAATAATAAACACAGTAACACAGGCTGCCAACAAAATAAGATATACTACACGGTGGAGGACAATAAAGAAACACTGAAAACAAGCCATATGGAAAAGTTTAGCTTATAAATGCAGGTAAGTACTTCTACGACTACACAAAGGACTCCACTGTACAACACTTATGGAAAAAGAACCTTGTGAAAATGAGCGTGGCAGCCAAAAATGGAATCATCATGAGTGCAGACAATAATAGCCTAATACACGGTCGGAGAACAGAAATAGTAAACAAGGAATAAAACCACTTCAATTAGGGAAAAGGAATAATCATTACTGATGTCGAAACTAGTCATACACACTCACAAGTTAGCATAATCACCTAAACTAAGGCATGTCTTTGGACTGCGGGAGGACACCGGAACACCTGGAGTAAACCCACAGGGACACAAGGTGGACATGCAGAGTCCACACAGGCAGAGTCCAAGGTTGGGATTGAACTGGGGACGCCGGAGCTGTGAGGTGACCGTGCTAACCGCTGTGCCACTTCAATTAGGGAAGTGGAAAATGGTTTAGCAGTTTTCTCTCTACATGGGAGTGGCAGCTGTGGCAGAAGGTCAAAGCATGTGAGAAGCCACAGCATACAAACCAAGAAGTAGATAGAAAAAACAAAAACAAAAAAAAGTGGTGCTTTCCCTCCCTGATAAAGATCAATCTTAGTCATTTATGAACTTAATGACGTAACTTTAAAAACGCCAGTTTTGCGAATGTTTTTTCTCAAAAACCTATTTACTCTCCAAAATCCAGAATGAGATTTAAGTACGGTAGTTCCTTGCTGACTCCGCCTTTGTATCTGTGCTGGACAAGCACTGCCAGTCAAAAACCAAACAACCATTTTAGGAATTTTATGAAAATGCTCATTATAAAAAGCTAATAAGTATTTACATTACTGGCATAAAAATTAGAGATGGGTCCATATTCCATTCCACATCTTATTATGAGCATGTGGCACCTTCAGTCTACAACTGAGTGAGCAAGTACGTGGATACAATGGCCAATCACTTAAAAAAGAAAGTTTGTTTCTCATGAATGAAGTTATTTAAACCCTGGAATAAACAAAACACTATATACATGTCTGCTCAGAACTGAACTAAGGACGCTATCCACTACACTATGATACTTTCAGCCAAAGTTTTAAATTCAAAATTACTAGCTACATAATTCTATGTAGTTCACGTTTGTAGACTTTTATTGGCATTGGACAGAGTATGCGATGCAACAACTACATTTTCAAAAATAAATATTAATTTTCAAGAATGTCCGTTTTATAGAGTTAAATATACTGTTACTATTCATAGAACCAGCGCTTCATTAAGTTCTTCTAAAGGAAAAATAGCGGCCTCTATCGTTTTTGAGGTAGAACTGCACATGAAGGTCAAGTTAAGAGGGACTCTAGGACGAGTTTACGTACTATAGTAACGAAGGGTTTCAGGATACTTGTAAATTTAAGAATGTTCCTAAGTACGAGATTAGATTACCAAATACTCAGTATTACAAACATTCTCATTCATGATCAACCAAATATCTCTGTGCATACTTTGAAATCCACTTCTCAGAATGAAGCTCTTGTTTCTCAACTGTAAAGAAAAAAAACTAACACAATGTACATGTCACTCCTGCTAAATCGAAATGAATAATGGAAATATTTCCATTCCAAAAATCTTCCCCCATTCAAGAACACAGCCAACGTTCAGACCCTGATCTCTGACCCATTCCTGCCAAAGAGCGCTTTCCTTATCTACATGCTGTGCAGACAGACTGGAATGTGCTACTCCTTCACATAATTAATGACTTTTTCCTCCATCACTTAAACTCACTGGATATTAAGTAGTTCTGAATCCCAAAATGTTTATCCTAAACGATCCAGTATTTCCTCCCTATAGGGCAAATATTTGACATCAGAGAACACCTAGTGAACGCCGAGCCAGGATTTCACAAAGCAGTCTTCAGAGAACGTCAAGAACATCACCCGGATTATAAACGCAGTCCAGATCATGCACAAAACCATAAATTAAGACAACAACTGAGGGCACACCAAACTAGCTAGCGAACTCTTCCCTGGGGCAGTCTTCCTCGGTGGTCTGCAGGGTGGAAAATTAAATTACAAGAAGCATCACACAGGCATACATGGCTACATGGAAGCAAACTCCATGACCTGTCACCAAATCAAGTAGAGTTTTGTGTGCGAGTCCCCATCAAGACAGGTTTGAAGTCTTCAACAGCTGGTTGATGCAATTGTTGGTTGAAGGTTTGGAGAAGGTCCACTCGCAACAACCACAACACAAAGTTCCTATACAGCCAAAAACTCTTGGGTTTTGTTTGAACTTTCTGGTCACATCCAAACATGTGATGAGAAGTATTATAATAAGGAGGTTGCACTGGTGGCTCAGTGGTCAAGGCACCAAAACCCAAACTTAAGATTCAAGTCTTGGTTCTGGGAATGGGTGCTTGTGAAAGGCACTTAACCCCCAACTGCTCAGTACAAATGTAAGGAGTTCTGGATGAAATCATCTGCTAAAGTGTGCTGAATGTAAAGCTGTAAAAGAGCAGAAGCTGGACAAAACCACAAGGCTTCAGTCAAGTTCAATCCAAATCCTTTCACACAGTAGACCCTGGCACACTCAGCAAAACCCTTCTTTCAGCCACATATCCATTTCGACTCATGATGATGTGTAGAACGCAAAGTTCAGATGAAGTAATGGGAGGAAAGCAGCTGCTGCTCTTGCCGTGACTTCATGGCTCGCGAGAGTCAGCGAGGTGGGGAGTGTGGGGGGTTGAAATATGCGAGTTGGGTGAGGGGTTTAAAAGACCACGCAGAATTACATTAGCAGAGGGTGGCAGGAAGGAGAGATTTACCTCATACACTCACAAGGTAGCATATAACCACCCACACCCACCCATCGGAATGAGGTCATCTCAATCAATTGTTCATTACAGAATCAACAAAAGTGCACTCTTGAAAGAGGATAAAAGAAAGCCATGGTTGGACAAAAACACATTCATCTAAATCAAGATTGTGGGAGACAGAGTCCGGTCCTGCGAAGAAAGACAGTGGAAAGTGGAACCACTTAAAGCAAAGACTCTAAAGCTCTAAAGATGCAGAGGTTGATGTGGCTCTTGAGCTCCATGTTAGTCCACGATGGTGCTGGTTAATAATTACAACCACAGCAGTGACCAGGCTTACATGAAGAACTGTATTTAGTACTGGTCTGGTAGAGAATACAGCATGCTAAAGCCACTACAAGAGGCAAAATCCCACCCAGAGTGATGACTTTAATTATTCTAGAGTTCCTTTGAGGTTCACCACTGTACTGCACTTTTATATAAGGTATATAACAGATTTACTTGGGATTTTAAATCCATGGCAAGCCTAAATTCAGTTCCAAACCCCATTGCTTGAGCTTGAATCAAGCTTTTCTTTCCAACCACATGATTAACCAGAAAATGACAGAAATTAAAGTGGCCCCAGAGCAGTACCCTGAGCAGTCCACAGTATCCTTATTGTTCAGGTCAGACACTTATCTACAGGTTGAGCAATCACCACCACTTCGCCTAAACTGTCTGCTGACCGGTTGTTCCTAAAGAACAACGAAAGCAACAAAACTCCCAAAGACATGAGGTTGCAACGTTCCTAAGACCTGAGCTGAGCACAGGGGTCTTCCCAGTGCTGGCGCCGAGCTAGATGAGTCGGTGGACGGTGACTAAGCACACCGAATGAGCTGGAGGATATAAATAGGACACACAAGACTTTCAAAATTCGATTACACCCTCATGCGAGCGAATGGTGTGTGATTCATATCTTCCACCCAATCCTTATCCACGTCTGTGCAAAGAAATAATCATTACCGCTGAGGATATGTGGAAATTCAGATGAATGAGTGACACTAAGTGGATAAAACACCTGCAATAAGAGGGCAATCACAGAAGCTCCATTCCCTCCACCAGAGCTGGAGCCGTGTGACGTCACATTTTCCCCTGCTCCTCTCAATGTGGCTTGTTGAAATACTGACATCATCCGTATCAGGGAGAGGATAAAACGAGGGCTTTGTGAGGACGGGACAGGGGTAGCAGACGAGGCACGTCTTCATTGTTTAGGGTCACCCTGAGCAAACAGTGGAGCTCACTTTTAAAAGACTGTCACTCCCCAGCTGTGGAGCCAGGCTTTGATGTATATGGCTCTTCACATATTGGGCTTAAATTGGAAACAATTGGGAGACACCTCTCTGGGAGTCCTGAAGTGCTCAAATATCCCCTGCTGAGTGTCCTTACCATTAGGAGTTAAGTCCCAGACTGCTCAAGAGCATTTGGAGCATTTATGAGTTTACTGGTTATGGAATGGTCAGTGTGTGCTGTAACTGATTTTATGACCGTTTTATACTATTTGAGAGAATAAAAGTCCATTTCCAATAGTATTTGGCTCACTTTTTTCTAGTAGTAACTGACTTGTACAGAAAGAGCAGGATATATAGTTTGTAACTGCATTCAAATCTGTATTAACCTCCTGTTTGGTAATGTAGTTTTCAAATAAACTTACAGCTTTCCAAAACAATATAAACAACATAACATAATATAAACACATGAAAGCTAGGTACTGTCAACTTAGCCCGGGTAAAACAAAGATAGTTTTTCTATAACAAATAAACTATCGCGCCCACACATTTAGTGGAACTAAAATAATCCAAACTGTGACGACAAAATGAGATTCTCAGTTTGCTTCCTTTGCATACTTACCTTACCGACTGCGCCAAATAAAAGTCCACCGAATAACCGAAATAGCTGCCTGCTGGTCCGCTATATACAGACGGGTTTTCCACATCTAAGTTGAAGGCGAAGCACCGAGGCAAAAGCAGGCTGCAGAAAAGTGAGCAGACGGTTTGGACCAAAGTCGCCGCCGTCTTGGAGCGGTTCCACCTGGATCCCATGGCCCTCGAGTTAGCAGTCCACTTTCTGAATGAAGTTGCTCAACAAACGGCGTCCTCGGTTCGGCCAAACCTTACGCGGCTTCCCTTAAACTTGTCCTTAACTACAGCGACCCAGCTGAAACCCTCACACCGCCTCCTTCTCAACGTCTCAGCTTCCCCTCTTTGGCTCTCTCCTAATTGAAGTGAGAGGAGTTTCCATCCATGACATGCTCCCAGAGGCGGGGCTTCAAGAACGCGCCCCAAAAACGCACTCGTTGGTCTGAAGTTTGAGCATTATTGGTATTTCTATATTGTGGGACTGTGGTATCCTAGCGGTTAAGGTACTGGACTTTGGACCAGAAGATCCACGGTTCAAATCCCATCTCTGCCAAGCTGCCACTGTTGGGTCCTTGAGCAAGACCCTTAACCCACATTTGCTTGGACTATAAGACTGTACCAATTGTAAGTCGCTCTGGATAAGGGTGTCTGCTAAAGATTGAATTGAATTTTTAATAGTAAAACAAAAATATGGGTCCATGTTTGCATATTAAAACTAAAACGATATTGGCTGTACCCTTAGCATTAGATAAAAGTTCCAAAGAATGGTTCAAATAGTGTATCCTGTCTGCATATTCAAACTTTCAACCTCAATATATTATAGCCATTCTGATTGGATCACCTAATTGTTAGCTGTAATTTGGGCGAGGCTTCGATTTCCTAGAGATCAGAGTCTCATTCCTCACATGTACTATAACTTTCTTTTCTGCCAACCAGTGTTTTTTTCAGTCAAAGGAAGTTTTTCATAGTAGGAGAAAGTGTCCATGTCCCTCAGGTTCACACAGCGGGAACTGGTGACAATTGCAGTTCTTAGATCATCGTCTATAGAACCTTTTGTAGCTCCTACTTCAGAGTACTTTTGTCAGCGCATAGGAACCCTGAGTTACATAAGTATGTGGTAATTGGTCCAGATGTAAGTGTATGTCGAATCGTCCAGACAGATCTTTGTGCTAAACATGTAAAATAACAATAGACAAATGGCCTGCCAGTGAAGCCCGTGCTTTACTGAGCCTATCTGCAATGAAGGTGTACAATGACATTATGGGTAAGCATCACTTCAGAATTCCTATTGGTGGTGCCACTGCAAACCAAAAAAAGGCCCTGGGATGAATGTAGTTCTCGGAGCATCGTTGGTTCCTCCAAAATTAGTCCGTAGAACGATCTGATGTGAAAACACCTACTCACTCACATTATTTACCCATTCAGTACATTTCAGAATCATTGATGCACCTAACCGGCAGAACAGGGTGCAATGTGGGACCATTCATAAGAGGGAATTGTAGTACCCAGAGGAAAGTCATACAAAGGTTAGGAGAACATGCAAACTGCACACAAGCAGTGAACAGGCCAGGACTCAACAGTGGCAACAACAGTGTGCCACGAAGTGCTAATTGCTGTAATATAGAATAAAATAAACACCTCATTAATAACCGGTCAATAAAAAAAAATTTAGTTTAGTTACTGATAGAATGGAAGTGGAAGATAGGTTATTCGGAACACCATCTACTTGTTGTCATTCTTTATACAAGGTTAGTGGTTCTAATAATGGGGTAGGGTGTTCAAAAGTACACACAAATTTGAAATGCTTTTGTAGCATCATACTTTATGTTGGATATCCATATCAAAGCTCCAGAAATCAGCCAACACCTAATGTTGACACTGACATCCTCGTAGTAGCCAAGACAACTTTCTATTTCCCTCAAATGTTTCTGTGCATTTTGCCCATCTCAGCCACTCCACATGAGACACTCTGTGGGTGTTTTGATGAACCGTGGTGTTACAAAACCCAACAAATGGAAATCATTTTGGGCAAAATCATGCAAGCTGTTCTCTAAACATGAACATCAGAGGTCTGCCAGTGGAGTTTGTACTGTAGTGCAGACTCAACATGGAGAAATGTGGCCACATCACCCTAACATAAAATAGTATGTCAATGCTGAATTTCAAGCTTGTAGAACATATTCCCTTAGCATATATGACCTATGTAGCATACCTATAACTCTCTACTCTCTTCAAATCAGATGCACTGTGCATCACTGTGATGGAATTTAATCTGGTAAACATTTTAATACACTATAATGGCAGGGGTGAAATCTGTCTCACTTACTGGAATGGGCATGGGACGGTTTATGTGATTCACACTCTGATTTAGAGAGAGCCAAATTAGGAAATATGGCAATGGGAGTGCTGGGGGACGCATTTAAGAGCAGTGATTCCTTCTGTGTGCTGTATTTGGGAATGTATGGTGATGAAAGGGGGAACTCACAGCTGTTGGGGCAAGGGGTCAGACTGTAGTCAGAGCTCATTCACTAGAGTATATCTATAGCTTATTGAAACTGTGTGCGCAATCCAATTTGACCACCGTACACAAGTCAGAGCGCTGATTGTTATGGTTAAGGTGTGCTGCATTTTGCAACCCCCATTATTTCTATGTGGGTCAAAAGCGAGTGTGGGGTTTTATTCAGTATGTTAAAATCCATAACAAAAGTCAAAAAAGGGTTTTGACCCTTTTCGGTCTCCAGATGTGATTTTAAGAAGGATCAGATATGGCTCAATTTATAACCCGTGCCATAGAGAGTGGTAAAGACTGGCCAAGTGATCTGGGAGTTAGAGCAGATATGTCTGGAATGGGGGTGCAACTGAGAGAATCCAAAGGCTGAGAGTAAGATTGAAAGCAGCTGTAAATCCATAGAGGAAGTATTCAAATTATTAAAGTATAGACAGTGTATGGACATGACATTCTGAAAGCTATCTTGTACAACTTTCACTATTAATATCTCAAAATACATTCTTTGACCAGGGAGAATATCTGTGAAACCTGACACACTGATTGTGGGTTGGTAAGTGTACGGAAACTTTTGCCTTGCTATAGATGGCTGCTCTTTATGTGAGGCTTAACCCTTCGAGGTCTGGGGCTATTTGCTTACTTATAAAACCTTGAAACATTTACACCATGTATACCTTGCCAATATGTCCTGATAATTCTTTTTCACTTAGACATACTATATGCTGCAATTGGGCAGCACACATATTGTAGTCACACCCTTCAAATGTGTGCAATACATGCAACAAATAAGCAAGATAAAGATCAAATCAAACCAGGTTATACAACCCCAAATCAGAAAAAGTTGGGACGGTATGGAAAATGCAAATAAAAATATATGCAGTGTTCCTTACATTCCCTTTGACTTTTATGTCATTGCAGACAGTATGAACCCAATATATTTCATGTCTTTTTTTCTGGTCAATTATTTAAATAATTTCATTTGTTAATAAACATCCCTTCCAATCTTTCTGTGAGGAACATGTTTTTAAACGTTTCCATAATTTTCTTACACATTTGTTGAAAACTGGAGATCCTCTGCTCAACTATATTCCTCAAAGACTCAGCCTTTCATGGATACTGCTTTGTACCAAATCATCAGTATCATCACCTGTTGACACTACCTGTTTGAAATGACATCATTTAATTTTTTTAACCTCTTTGTTTGCCCTAAACTGTCCCTGTTCCAACTTGTTTTGGAATGTGTTACAGGCCTGAAATGGGCATTTGTTTACCAATGAAATGAAGTTACCAGAAAAAACTGAAATATCTTGGGTTCTTACTGTCTGCAATGAAAAGTCAAAAGAAATGCAAAGAACACTGCATATATTTTTTATTTATATTTTCCATACCGTCCCAACTTTTTCTGATTTGAGGTTGTATTTGCAGCACCAAGTAAACACCCTTATAAAATCTTTCAAGGTACAAGTTCAATTAAAGGTCCAAGGTATAAGGTCCAGGGGGCCAACAGTGGCAGCTTGACAGGTCTGGGATTTGGTCTAAGTCCAGTACCTTAACCACCAGAATAGTGACTAATACAAAAAAAACCAACAACCCAACAACTTTGAAGCCAGGTTTTTCATGAGAATGTATACATGCTTTGTATGGTGTCACTTTTAGGATCATTGTTAGGAAATAATAATGTGACTTGATCGTAGAACTCTGACAGCCTCACTCTTCTGCCCTATACTCTGTACTACTATATACAGTAGATGATCTCTTTATCTGCACAGTGTTTGGATATATAGTGGGGGAAAAAAGTATTTAGTCAGCCACTGATTGCGCAAGTTCTCGTACTTAGAAAAATGAGAGAGGTCTGTAATTTTCATCATAGGTACACTTCAACTATGAGAGACAAAATGAGAAAACAAAATCCAGGAAATCCCACTGTAGGATTTTTAAAGAATTTAATTGTAAATCATGGTGGAAAATAAGTATTTGGTCACCCACAAACAAGCAAGATTTCTGGCAGACCTTAATAAGCTCTTCTGTCCTCGAACAGTCAGACTCCAAACTCAACCATGGCCAAGACCAAAGAGCTGTCGAAGGACACCAGGAAGAAAATTGTAGACCTGCACCATTCTGGAAAGAGTGAATCTACAATAGGCAAGCAGGTTGTTGTGAATAAATCAACTGTGGGAGCAATTGTAAGAAAATGGAAGACATACAAGAGCATTGACAATCTCCCTTGATCTGGGGCCCCACGCAAGATCTCATCCCGTGGGGTCAAAATGATCATGAGAACGGTGAGCAAAAATCCCAGAACTACACGGAGGGACCTGATGAATGACCTGCAGAGAGCTGGGACCAAAGTAACAAAGGCTACCATCAGTAACACAGTATGCCAAGAGGGACTCAGATCCTGCAGTGCCAGGCATGTCCCCCTGCTTAAGCCAGAACATGTCCAGGCCCGTCTGAAGTTTGCCAGAGAGCATATGGATGATCCAGAAGAGGACTGGGAGAATATCCTGTGGTCAGATGAAACCAAAATAGAACTTTTTGGTAAAAACTCAAATGGAAAAAGAAGAATGCTGAATTGCATTCCAAAAACACCATACCTACTGAGAAGCATGGGGGTGGAAACATCATGCTTTGGGGCTGTTTTCCTGCAAAGGGGACAGGACGAACTGATCCATGTTAAGGGAAAAGAATGAACAGGGCCATGTATCGTGAGATTTAAAGTCAAAAACCTCCTTCCTCAGTGAGAGGCATTACCAGATGGAAACGTGGCTGGGGCTTCCAGCATGACAGTGATCCCAAACACCTGCTCGACCAGTGAAGAGTTGGCTCCGTAAAAAGCATTTTCAAAGGTCCTAGAGTGTGGCCTAGCCCAGTGTCCAGGACCTCAACCCCATAGAAAATTTGTGGAGGGAGTTGAAAGTCCGTGTTGCCCAGCGACAGCCCCAAAACATCACTGCTCTAGAGGAGATCTGCATGGTGGAATGGGCCAAAATACCAGCTACAGTGTGTGCCAACCTTCTGAAAACTTACAGGAAACGTTTGACCTCTGCCAATGCCAACAAAGGTTATATTACAAAGTATTGAGTTGAACTTTTGTTATTGACCAAATACTTACTTTCCACCATGATTTACAATTAATTTCTTTAAAAATCCTACAATGTGATTTCCTGGATTTTTTTCTCATTTTGTCAAGTGTACCTATGATGAAAATTACAGACCTCTCTCATCTTTCTAATTAGGAGAACTTGCACAATCAGTGGCTGACTTAATACTTTTTTGCCCCACTTTACTTTTGGGACTTTTGGGACTGTGGTAGCCTTAAGGTACTGGACTATGGACTAGAAGGTCTAGGGTTCAAATCCCACATCTCTCAAGCTGCCACTGTTGGGTCCTTGAGCAAGACCTTTAACCCACAATTGCTTGGATTATAAGGTTGTGTCAGTTGTAAGTCACTCTGAATAAGGTCGTCTGCTAAATGACATAAATGTAAATGCCCCCTAAAGATACATACTGTAGTTTGAATCCTGATAGATAAGAAACTATCAGGATATCTCTTCAGCTATGATGTTACCCTGCAGACAGCACTTAAAAAAGGTCAAGTCCATTTCCACCATCCTTGAGTGTCTGTAAGTTCACCACACTGGTCTGTCTTCCTTTCCAGTCAATAATGTGGGATGATATGTGTATCCCAGTGTTCACTAAGCACATCACAATTCAGCAACATCCTGACAAGATCCTGCACAAGGCTCCATTCACATGGCAGTAGAGGCAACAATTCAAAAAATGCCATCTAATATGCCTGTCTCTTTCTCTCGAGTCCTGGAACTGTTCGATAAGAATAACAGGAAAAGATTAGGTAATGCAGACGGATGTGGATCTCCTTCTCGTTCTGTGAACGGTTCATTAAGAAGCAAGGGAGATGGCCAAAACATGTCCACTCACATAGTTTAGGATTGGCCTTGCACAAGCTACAGTGAGAATCCAATTCAGCGTTGTGAGGAGCCAGAGCCTAACTGGCAACACAGGGTGCATGCCTGGAACCATCCCTAGACAGGGCACCAATCCATTATATGGCACATGCACACAAACACTTACACTGGGACACTTTTAGAGAGGTCACTTGACAGCATGTCTTTGGAATGTGAGAGGAAACCAGAGTACCTAGAGAAAACCCACAGAGACAAGGGGAGAACATGCAAACTCCACACAGGCACAGTCTGCCACCGTGCCGGTCCTTAATATGACTTAATTCTGCATAGTTTAAAGCATACATTATAAAATACAATCCCAAATCAGAAAAAGTTGGGACTGTATGGAAAATGCAAATTAAAATTTACTGGACTTGTTGCTGATAATTGTCTGGATGGTCCTTTTTGTTTCTGGAGTGCACACCGTCCATTTCTACCAAAAAAAGATCTGGAATACAAATTCATCTGACCACTATACACACATATCGGTTCCGGACATGTTTAACATAAGGTTTCTTTTTTGAACACTAACGTTTTAAGTGGCATTTGTGAATGTAATTCCATATTGAAGTGCTTGACAAAGGTTTGCCAAAGTAATCACTTGCCCATGTGGTTCTATCAGTGACGGTTCTTGATGCAGTGCCATCTGAGTTATCCAAGATGACAGGTCTTCAGTTTAGGTTTGTGCCCTTGCCCTTTATGTACTGAAATTCCTCCAGATTCCTTAAATCCTTTAATTATACTATGCACTGTAGAGGGAGAAATATGCAAATCCCTTCCAATCTTTCTTTGAGCAGCATTGTTTTTAAACATTTCAATAATTTTCTCATGCATTTGCTGACTGGAGATCCTCTGTCCATCTTTGCTCCTCAAAGCCTTTTGTGGATACTGCTTTTGTACCAAATCATGATTATAACCACCTGTTGACACTACCTGTTTGAAATCCCATCATTATTTAGCTTTTTTTTTTTTTACTAACCCTAAATTTCCCCATCCCAACTTTTTTTGGAATGTGTTGCAGGGCTGAAATCCAGGAATGGATGTTTATTAACAATTGAAATGAAGTTGACCAGGCAAAACATGAAATATCTAGGGTTCATACTGTTTGCAATTAAATAGTGGATGTAACGAAATAGTAAAGGTAAGGAACACTGTGTTGTTTAATTCTCATTTTCCATACTATCCCAACTTTTCTGATCTGGGGTGTATATTGGAAAAAAATGAAGCATTAAATTAGGCATGTGTATAGGCTGGGTAACTTTCCAGATGATCCACTAGGGTTTAGAACTTAACTCACTTATTAACGGTTCATTAACATTTGCAGGAATATATCATATTTAATTTTCTTGTAGAGGTTGGGTTTAGAAAATGAGCAACATATGTTATTTGACCAGGGGCGCCCAATTTTCGCATAAGACCGTAGACCATTGGGAAAAGCCACAAACCAACATAAAACGTTACCATAAAGGCTAAAGGTTCACTTTTAATAGATAGATAGATGGATAGATAGATTCATACATAGATGTTTCTGACATAAAAATTGTGCTACTGCATTTAGTATAAACCAGTAAGTAGTAAAACCAATCAAAACAGTGTTTAATAGTGAGATTAAATAATGAGAGAGAAATAATTTTACGTGAAAAATCTTCTGATCATACAATATGTAGTCTTTACTTCAGGTAGTTTTATTAGTTTCATTTTATAAATGTGAATAATATTTGTTCAAAGATGTTTCTTTATAACAAGGGAAGACTAGGAAACAGGAAACAACTGTTCAAACTTTTTAAATCTTCCACGATTTTCCATATTGTCATTCATTATAGACAGAGGTGGTGATTCAGATAGCAGATGAAATAGAGGATTACAAACCCTATATGTCATGGAAGTCATTTGAATAGTTTGACTTCAAGCAAGGTTTACTGAAGAGCATAATGAAAGTTGAAGGATCTGAATGTTGAATGAGTTGCAGGTGTTAGTACTCAGGTAAGATGGATCGTTGTGTGAGCTACCGAGAACAGGGAGTTGCAAATTGTTACTAATTCTGTTGTACATGATATGAATTGGTTAACCATAAGGCTGTTCAAAACAGGGAAACAAAGCCTGAGCACTTTCAGGTGTTGAACTTAAGTCACGCACGTCACACAGTGGAACATTCAATGGATGAACATTCAGTGGATCTTAGCAATGGCGTTGTGTCCCGCTGTACAGATCTCACAGTCACTTTTTGTCATGATGACTCTTCCTGTTGTCTTTCAAGTTCATGGAAACGAACCTAAACCAGTACCCCTGAGTATGACTGGTTTCTGTTTCAGCCAGTTCCTGTTTTGCATTGTACAGTGGAAAACTCTCTAATGGAAAGCGTACATCCATGTTATGAATAAGGCCCCTGGTCCTCCAAACCAATGTTATTCAGTACATGTAAAGCATTGGGCACCCCTGGTCAGATTACATGTTTTGCTTATTTTATATATGATAAGTTAACAAGCTCTGAAAGAAACAAACCTATATGAGATATTTTGAGATATTTGAATTAGTGTACTCCAACTTGCCTGAGTTTAACATATTGACATGTGCGTTATTGGGAAAATCCAATAGTGTTTAAGGTATTTGAGTCTCAGTCAAAGTCAGGCAAAGACAATTCTAGAGCTTGAAAGTTTCTCTGACACTTCAAGCCTCTTAGGATGTTGTGCTTACACTCAACATTCATGGGATCCTCTAAGCAGCTGAGTAAGGATCTAAAAATAAAGATAACTGACCCTCATAAAGTGGAATTAGGCTAGAGAAATATGTTCAAGATCTGGAAGACAAAAAGCCTTTATAATTAAACCACATATAGGTTAGGTATGCAAAGTAAAATACTGACATCACTGCAAAGGATGTACAGCAGTGGCGGTTCTAGGCTATTTCGATTGGGGGGGCCAGTCTAGGGCCAGTGGTTTTCTAAGAGGGGCCGATCACTTTCTAGTTCACATTAGTGTGGCACTTTGTCGCCGTGTGTTCACAGAAGTGAAGAGATTCACACCTAATTTAGGGGGGCTGTAGGGGCGTCCAAGCGTGTTCTGACAGGGGTACTGCCCCCCCAGAACCGCCAGTGATGTACAGCAAAGTTTGTCTGATATGGGAGTTATTCAACTCTTCAAATTACTAAAGGCATGTTTAAAAAAGAGCATTAAAAGAGAAGAACACGTTTCCTACCATTGGCACTGGAAATACTGGACAAAGAGAGGGAAGGCAGGATCCTATTAAATATCCACAAAACCCCGAAGCCCACATTCAGGGAAGAAACTGTAACTGAAAAAGACTTGGATTGGAACAAGGCAACGATCCAACACACATCGCAAAATCAACCTTGAACTACTGCAAGAAATGACAGATTAAGGTTTCAATGACCTTCAGCTGACCTAAAAAGAACTTTTTTTATAGTGTGCCATTACTTCTTAGGGGGTTTAAAAATGCGCTAATTCCCATCACACATCCAGGCCTGTTTCCCATCATCATTTGTTCTTCAATACATCATTGCCTTGGAGAGGTTTCCCCCAAAAGAGGAGGAGATCCTTCATGCTTAGAGTGTGACATCACAGCCCCTCCCATAGCAACCGATTCAGGGCTCAACAAAAACAGTCTCTCATGCTGTTCTCTGAACAGTCAGGGAAAGTGTTTCAAATATAGAACGTATATCTAGCGCACGCTCTGGCTTACACACACACACACACACACGGTTTTCACACATCACATTTATAATCACAAACAATATTCTGATGTTTATACCATAACACGTCATGATCTAATGAAGCTCAGTGTGGAATGAATGCACCACTTGTTACTAAAATAGCCTACACACATTCTTCACAGATAGTAGCTGTTAACCACGTGATATGTACGTGTGAGAAGTGAGATCATCGTTGCAGAGTAATGTCAAGGTGACACACTAGTTAGAGCTGTCACCACACAGCTCTAGAGGCCCAGGTTCAAGCTCCTCACCCTACGAGGAGTTCACATGTTCTTCCCATGTCTGCATTTGGTTTTCTCCAGTTTTCCTCTTACTTTCCAAAGACATGCATTAGGCCAACTGGCATCTCTTAAGCGTCCCGGGGTGAGTGAGTGTGTGTACGTGTCCTGGGATGGACTGGCACCCTGTCTAGGGTTGGTCAGTCAGGCCCCGGCTCCCCCTGTGACCCTGAGTTGGATTAAGTGTGTATGGAAAATGAGTGAGTGAATAAATGTTTAATCCTAAAGTGCATCTAATTTGTACATTTTAAAAGCTCACAGAGAGCCGATCCTGATTATATAGAGGGTTTTGGGGTCAAATTAGTCATCACAGTGCAGAAGACTCATTTTTCCACTTGAAACAGCCTTCAAATGAAAGAACATGCTGCTTCCTGAGAACTGGGTGGTGTAGCATTTCATCCTGATGGCAACACTGTTAGAGGATAACCTCACAAAACTCATCTCTTACTTCATTCCATGCCTAGTTACTTTTTTTTATATTTGGCTAGTATTAAATAAAGTTAAAAAAATATACTGAATTCAAACAAAAAGCCTGGACCTATAGCACCTATATCTCAACATGGACATAGATCCCTGTAAAACCCATTTGGTTTTAAATGGGTTTAAGTCAAGGGAATGGGATATACATGGCTTGATTCTGGGGTCTCAGAACCATTTTGGGTGGATTTTGGAAGATCCAACCATGACCCTTCTCAGTTTCTCATCTAAAACCTCTTGAGATTTCATGCAGTCCATCATTCTTTGCATCCTGACAAGGTTCTCATGGCTGTCTGATTAAAAGCAGCCCACAATCTCACAGATCATCCACCGTACATAACACCATATTACTTTTTAAGCCAAATCCACCTTAGCGCATGTTGCCAAAAAGCTCTATTTTTGTCTCATCTAACCACAGAACCTGCTTCCACTTAACGATTCAGCAGTGTCTAGCAAATTCCAGGTGCTTACTTTTGTGGTTAGATGAAAGATTTTCCTGACACACCCTCTGAATAGTTTGTTGGCATGAACATGGGGTCTAATTGTAGATTTAGAGACTCGGTGACCCCTAAATGCTGCCGTCTTACACAAATCATGATCTTGTTCCTCTCTAACCATCCTCCCCGCAGTATATTCTTGTACACTCGTCATGGCAGGCTCATTAACACCAAGAGACTCTCTCATATCCTCTACTTTGTTTTTATTCTTTTGTTTATTTTATATACAATTTCTTTATATTTTATAGTTTTAATCATTCTTGAACGCATTCACTTTCCTGGACAGGGCCTGTGCCCAACCGGCAGCACAGGGCGCAAGGCAAGAACAACCCTAGACAGATCGCCAATCCATCGCAGGGCACACACACTCAAACACTAGGGGAACTTTAGAAACACCAACTAGCCTAACAAACGTCTTTGGACTGTGGGAGAAAACTGAAGTACTCAGAGTAAACCCACACGGACATGGGGACTCTACATGCAGGATTGGACCTGGGGACCTTCTCACTGTAAGGTGACAGTGCTACCCACAGAGTTTTGGTCCTCCAAAGGGTTCTTTCTCATCGCATTTAGGGATTTTTTCCCTTGCCACTCCCGCCCTTGGCTTGCTCAATTGGAGCTGTGGGTTTAGGTAGTTGTAAAGTTGCTTTGAAACAATGCTCTGTTGTGAGGTGGGCACATTTTGTCTCATTTCATCTTGTATTTCTTATTTTCCCCATGTTGATGACTGACTAGGGGAAATCAGGCTTTGTGAGGTCTCAAATGTATACGCCAGTGAAACAGGATGCCAAGGATGACCACTTACCAAGTTCCCAAACACTCGGGTTAATTTCAAAAGTAATCTATACAACAGGTACATTTTGTTCATGAGATTTTCTGGTGTCAAGTTTTCTGACAAATTTAGTGCCAGTTTCAGATCATCATCTTTATTACTCATCTTTACTGGGGACTGCACCACAATCAGACATGCTATAGGTGACAACCTGCCTCCACTTCCTGTCTCTGAGACCGATATCTTTTCTCACAGTCAAACAGTGAATTCTTCTTCCTCATCTTAACTGTTCCTTTTCATAGGCGGAAGGGTGGGGAGCTGCTCCTGAATACTGTAGACAGCATGTTACACTGAAAAGTGGCAGCAATGGGATTGGATTGGTAAGAAATCAAAGAGGGTCAATGCATTCTCTTCTAGTAGAGTTAAGAAGAAAAGTAATTAACATCTAATTGGAAGCAAAGTTCTTTTAAAACACATTATTTACTTTGGTATGGTAACTCAGTCATTATTTATAGACCATTTCACTCGGCGATAATGGAAAAAATGGGTGTGAGCTCTTTGTTGATGTTTTGTTCTTGTTGCTGGGACCCACCGCAGCAACCCTGAGTAACTCGTGTGCTGAAATTCTGCTGACCAAATGAATTTCCACGTTGGTACTCAATTAATGTTGTGGCAAATAGCAACCACATTCTTAGTTGTGTATGGATTTGCTCAATTAACAGAGGTTCTAGGGTCAGTTAGAATAGAACATGTTAGAAAGGGTTTCAAATGTGCTTCATAAGAGTTACAGACGAGGAGTAAAAGTCTTAGTGTCTAATATGCAAGTCAACAATCCATACTGACATGCTTAGATAATTACTGTCTCTGCAGTAAACCATATACAGTGGTGTTTGAAAGTCCCTGAACTCTTTAGAATCTATTTCTCCACATTCAGTGCAAAAGTCTTAGGCATTCTATATTTTTCAGTTTGTATTCTGCTCTTAGACACATCTACCATATTGCTCCACCTTGCAGATGTAAAATCAGAGACAGTAGCTGTTATGTGTTAGTCATCCTCCAATCCTTCATCAGTGCTCACAGGATGCTGCCTACAGGATGTTGGTGGCTGGAATGTTTTGGCCAGTGGACAATTTCCAGTCCAGCAGTGACACTGAGGTGTTTAAGAACTCCAGCAGCACTGCTATGTCTGATCCACTCATAGCAGGGTAACACATACTAACACACCATCACCACATCAGTGTCACTCCAGTGCTGAGAATGATCCAAACCCCAAATAGTACCTGATATGTGGGGGTCCTGGCCATTAGCAAACCGAGTAAAGGGAACGAACAAAGTATAGAGAGAAACAGATGGACTACAGTCTGTAATTGTAGAAATATGAAGAACAGTGAACAATATAGAATTCCTAAGACTTTTGCACAGTACTGTATATGACATAAAACATCATCAGTTAAACAGTAAAATCAATGAAACACATAAACATACATAGTATACTTGGTCATTTATTGGTTGAGGAAAAAATGATCCAATATTGGCTAAAGATTCAACTCTGGGATGTTGGTTTCCTCACATGCTGCTTACTTCAGGTTCTTCCAAAACATTGACTTTATTCTTGCTTAACCATTCTTTAAAAGAACGACTTTCTGAAGACTCAGGTTTTCTTGAGAGTCCGTTCACAGACACATGTCCTGAAAGTTTATTTTAGAAATGTTGGGTATAACTTCATCAGAATTCATTTACTCTGGTCCAGATGTGGAAATTTTGGTCCAAATCATGAGACTACCACCAGAATGGTGTATTGGTAGAGGAACACTCTACTAATACTGAGCAGAACCTTGCTTTTCTGTCAAAACACACACAATGACTACAGATTTTTTTTCGTGCTGCAAATCTCTCATTCTGCCACATCCTAAAGGTGTTCTATTTTATTTAGACCCAGTGCCTGGGAAGGCCACTGAATATCACTGAACTCGATGCCCTGTTCATGAAATGACTTTGAGACGACTCTTGCTTTGTGACATGGTGCAATGCTGGTACTCATTGGAAGATGGCTAAATTGTGGCCATGAAGGATCCAACAATACTCAAATAAGCTGTGGCATTCACATAATGATTAATTTTTAATACAGGGCCCAAGGTGTGCCAAGAAAACATTACTCACCCCATTACACCACCTCCAATATCCTGGACTGTTGACACAAGGCATGGGTCCATGGATTGAGTCCATGCTGTTAGTGCCATATTTTGATTTTATCTCAGGTTTGGTGAGCCTGTCCCTACTGCAGGCTTAAATTTCTTGGCTGACTGAAGTGGAATCGTACTTGGTTTTCTGCTGTTGTAGCCATCCGCCTCAAAGTTGGACATCTTGGGCATTCTGAGATACTTTTCTGCTCACCACAATTGTACAGAGCGGTCAAGTTACAGCAGCCTTTCTGAAGCCAGTCTGGCCAGTGTTAGTTTACGTCTTATCAGCAAGGCTTCTCCGCTCACAGAACTGCTGCTCACTGGATGGATTTTTTTCTTGCCATATTGCGCCATTCTGAGTGAACGTTGAGACTGCTGTGAAAATCAGCTGTTATAGAGATACTCAAACCAGCCCATCTGGCACCAACCATGATGCCATGGTCAAAATCAATGAGATCACATTTTTTCCCTTTCCGATGGTTGAATTGAACACTGCCTGAAGCTGCTAGCTCAAATGTGCACGAATATTTTGACAGTCACATGGAATTGTGGGGTAGCTGGCTTAGCGGCCTCTAGCCTGGTTGGGGGCTCCACAGACACTTAGCCATATCTGAGGAATTATCGACAGTGGTTGCTTCATGCCATCTAGGTGGAGGCCACATGGCGGATGAATAGGGCGGAAGTAGCAAGTTCTGCCATATAGACATTCATGACATAAGCAAGCCCACTGAGCAGCTTGACCTTAGCATCAGTAGTCCAGTCCAGTACCTTAACCAGTAGTTTAACTACTTTGCCACCACAATGCTTCAAACATTAAATTATAATCTAGGTCGCCCATGGAGGATGAGTTCCTTTTTGAGTCTTGGTCCTCCCAAGGTTTCTCCCTTATAATGTTTAGGGAGTTTTTCCTTGCCTCTGTCGCCCTAGGCTTGTAGAAAATTGTGAAGCTGCTCTGAGACAATGTTCCATTGTAAATAGCGCCATAGAAATACATTTTATAAATCGGATTAAATAATTGCAGTTTAATTGCATAAATGGTCAAATTTATGCTGCATCCTTGGTTGGCACTGACAATGTGTAACAAACAATATATTGTAGAACAATGTGAAAGGCATTTGTTCAATAATTTTTTCTTAACGTGTTAAAGGAAATCTGGTCAGATAAATGCACTGCATGGCATCGACTCATAAACATGAACATCTTGCCTGAGTTCACTTTTTACAAGGACTTGAAAGAATGTTTTCACAGTAACGTTAATTAGGATCATGTTGCACCACCAACCAGAGTGAGAGGAACTGTAGACGACACTGTCTGCTGCACTTGGAGGGTCTGCGTGTGACCTTTTCTGAGACAACCCAGCTGAAAGTCCAGCAGGGAAGACTTTGTGTGTGTGTTTTTAAAGAAGTCAATTCTAAAGGAAAAAGTGACCAACATGCCCTTTTACTTCTGCAAACCTCAAGTCATGTACTTCTCTTATTTGCATACGTTCTGTCCTGAAATATGTTAAAGAAGGTCAGAAGTGATTTGTACAGTTGGCCCAAATGAGCCCATTTCTGAAACCAACATCACGTAGCCATAAAATCTCAGGCAATGAGATTATAGCCATTTTAATGACACTGATTTCTGATTTTATCTCGCCAAGTATGGGACTGTGGTAGTCTAGTGATTAAGGTACTGGACTATGGACCAGAAGGTCCAGGGTTCAAATCCCACCTCTGCCAAGCTGCCACTGTTGGGTCCTTGAGCAAGGCCCTTAACCCACAATTGCTTGGATTGTAAGATTGTACCAATTGTAAGTCGCTCTGGATAAGGGTGTCAGCTAAATGCTGTAAATGTAAGTATTTTTTCTCAGAACAGATCTACCAGACCTTTAGGGAATTTTCTTCTAAGAATTCTTTCACTAAGAACAGATATAAACAATAATATATATTTATATACTGAGCAACTTGTGACTTCTTCCATACCATGTAGGTTTTTTAGGGCTTTCCCGGCATTTCTTGAAGGAATTGTTACAGTTCTTGTCTGTTATATCGGTTTAATCACGTACTTACAATATAATCATGTGTTTTAACTGATCAGTGATAAGTGATTTAACTGACCTATTTTTATATGTCTTAAACAACACTTTAAACAAGATCTGCATTCTGAAGGAACTACAACAGCGCTTGAAATGTGGCTTGTGTCCCAATACTTTTGGCTGCGTCCCAATACTTTTCACATTATCTATGTGAGGGTGTCTGTACGTTAAGCTGTTCAAGCTGCATTAATCGCAGAAATTGTTGGAAGAATAAGAATAAGAATGATAATTATAAGAAGAAGTATGAGAGATAACAATACAATGTTAGACCTTATAGTCATGTTGGAAAATCTAGTGGAACGAGCGAACACTTGATGAACTCCATACTAATACCCATATTTCTGGATGTAATGTTTGGGTAGACTAACCTAACAAGTCTTTCACTATGGACCTCACATATAATGCAGGTCATACTGATGACTATAACAGGAGTCATCTTTCTGACTAATTTAACCTGTACTACGAGCTGAAATCTAATTTGCCTGGACCAACACTGAGAAAACTGAAAATGAAATGTGACCTTGCCCTGACTCCAGTCCTAATGAAGACAAACAATAATTGGTATTCTTTCCCATCTAAAGTTACCAAGGCAGTGTTTGTTTTTGGCCCTCGGTGCCTGTTAGATATAACAGCGACTCGTAGAAACAGCATGCGCTTTTGTAAATCTGTACATTGTTTATGGGCTCCATTTAAAGAGAAGCAAAATAGTTTACGACATATGCTTGGGTTTTACACATAATTCGTATGCAGCATGCTGTGCTCTTTCTGAGTCAGCTCTTTCTGTCTGAGTTATGAACAGTAAAAATGATTCTAGATCATTAGAAACGCAGTAACACGGCCTGAGCAACATAAGCAATTCACAACAACATTGAAACCACATTAGAAATCGAGAATGATTTTCATTTGTGGGTTATCTTCGCAGTGATCATGTAACCTCTAATGTCTAAGAATCATAAAGCACACGCCCTATATTCTCTGGGGGGACGCTAGAGGTTGGACAGAGTCAACAGTAAAGTGAGAATGTGTATCTCTAAAGTGCGAAAGGCATGCAGGGCATGGATTCACAGTGGTGTGAAAACATGGTTAGGTGTTTGTCTTAACCCGTCCTGAACAAGTGTTAACATGGAAGTATAACCAAACTTCAGAAAATAAGCTCAAATGATACTGCCCATATATTGTGTACAGTCAAGTGACACAGTGGCAAATCATTAACGTACCACTGCAGTGACCCAGGTATGAATCCTGGCTGGGTTGACTATGCCTGAGGGAGGGGAGGTCAGTTGGTAGCTCATCTGCTGGCCCTGCAATGGGATTCCCCCCATGACGCTCCAGAACTTTAAATTCCGCAACACCAACCAGAATAAAGCAGGAGTAAAACAAGAAATAAAATCAAAATGATAAAATAATACTGACCAGGTGCTCTCATGGCACCCTGGTGATCCAGGTTTGACGCAGCAACGGCTTCTATCTGGGTCAGGCATCATGAAGGTGCAAAAATTCTTGGATATGTTCCTTAAAATGTAAATGTACAGTGTCCAAACAATAACCAAATTAAATCAGAAACAAATGAATAAAAAAGACCTGCTAAAGACTACATTTATTTCATTAAATGACTGAATTAATAAACGTTGTTAAATTAGATATTTAAATACAAAAGTGCTGTTTGTGCCATTTGCTACTTAAGCAATAGAATACGAGAGGGAATGGGTTATTGCAGATGACACCACGGCTGTGATTTGGTTGCAGGCACAAGCTGAAGGCGAGTGCCATAGACAATCACAGCCGTAATGTTATTCATGATAACACACAACTTTGAAGGTTCTGTGGCTTTTATACAACAAAATTAAGAAAGAATATAAATCTGCCAAAAAGTAGGTCCACAACATATGAGTTGTTGCTACACAATGGTAACAATTCTTCTCCCTGCCTTAACACAGCATGATATCATCATGGTGAGAACTCTTCACAACCAATAAGACTGCAAGGTCGGAACTAAGGTCGTAAGCCTATATGAATGTATATTGCGTACTTATTTAGCAGTAGCAAATGCACTGCTGTCACCCTCTATGAGCCCATATATGTGCCACAACAATGTGAGCAGGACCACCCTCCAGACCTGACCTCCACTGAGAAGCTGCTGAGTATGTTATGTGGTATTTACTCCATCTATTCATGTCTTAGAATAATGTCCACCTTCTGACCCCCTGGTGTGTTTCCTTACTAAGCCAGTCTAGGTGTGGGGCAAACTTGAGGCCTGCCTGGGAAAGAATGGGGCCATAAACACTGTGTGTGAGGTGACAGAGTGACATTCACTCCATTATAATCAAGCTTGAGCAGGCACACACAATAATGACTGTGAAAGCTTTCCCACACCCACGTTTCATCATCTTTGGAACTGATGGTGCAAAGAACAGGAACAGTGACATGCATTACTTCCTTATGATGACCAATTTTTAAAAAGGTTTCCACAACTGGTGATATTTATATGGTGATATTTACTGGTGATATTTATATGGTGATATTTTATTTAAAGAACAGGGATCTATCAAAGTCTGCTCTTCACAACACATGTTTGTGGAAGTGTATCATGGCACAAATGAGATTTCTGAGGACCTCAGAGAAAGTTGTTGATGCTTAACAGGCTGGAAAATGTTACAAAACCATCTCTAAAGAGTTTGGTCTCCACCAATCCACAGTCAGACAGATTGTGTACAAATGGAGGAAATTCAAGACGATTGTTACCCTCACCAGGAGTGGTCGACCAACAAAGATCACACCAAGAGCAAGGCATATAATCGTTGGCGAGGTCACAAGGACCCCAGGGTAACTTTTAAGCAACTGAAGGTCTCTCTCATATTAACTAATGTTAATGTTCAGGAGTCCACCATCAGAAGAACACTGAACATCAATGGTTGCATGGCAGGGTTGCAAGGAGAAAGCCACTGCTCTCCAAAAACAACATTGCTGCTTGTCTGCAATTTGCTAAAGATCACGTGGACGAGCCAGGAGGTTATTGGAAAAATGTTTTGTGGACGAATGAAACCAAAATAGAACTTTTTGGTCTAAAAGAAAAGTGTTATGTTTGGAGAAAGGAAAACACTGCATTCCAGCATAAGAACCTTATCCCATCTGTGAAACATGGTGGTGGTAGTGTTATGGTTTGGACCTGTTTTGCTGCATCTGGGCCAGGACAGCTTGCCATCATTGATGGAACAATGAATTCTAAATTATATCAGAGAATTCTAAAGGAAAATGTCACGACATCTGTTCATGAACTGAATCTCAAGAGAAGGTGGGTCATGCAGCAAGACAACGACCCTAAGCACACAAGCCGTTCTACCAAAGAATGGTTAAAGAAGAATAAAGTTAATGTTTCGGAATGGCCAAGTCAAAGTCCTGACCTTAATCCAATGGAAATGTTGTGGAAGGACCTGAAGAGAGCAGCTAATGTGAGGAAAGCACCACTGTAATAGGCTCTCTAGCCCAGCTAGCTAGCAGACTGGCTAATAGGAATTTCCAAAGAGGTTACTGTGACGTGATAATAATTTGAATATCAGATGATAATTAGATAGTGGAAGTTAAATAGCAACGTCACTCTCGGTCTTTCTGTTTAAAGACATTAAATCACACCGTGACAATTTTAGTATTGTGTTAACCTGATAAGCTAGCAGATTAACCACCAAATGATACAGTAAAAATGCTTAAATGGAGAAGTCTAGGAATTTATTATAAATCTTTAAGACTTTATTGTAAGTATGAGTGACTGTACAATACAGTGGTATGAAAAAGTTTGGGCACCCCTGATAATTTTCATGATTTTTCTTTATAAATCATTGGTTGTCCAGCTCAGCAATTTCAGATAAATATATCATATAGCAGATGAACACCGTGATATTTGAGAAGTGAAATTAAGTTTATAGCTTTTACAGAAAGTGTGCAGTAATTATTCAAACAAAATTAGGCAGGTGCATAAATTTGGGCACCCTTGTCATTTGAATACCTTTAGCACCAATTATTGGAACACAAAATTTGTTTTGTAAGCTCATTGACCCTTGATCTACATACACAAGTGAATCCAACTATGAGAAAGTGTTAAGGTGGCCAATTGGAAGTTTTTCTCTTCTTTGCATCTTCTCTGAAGAGTGGCAACATGGGAGCCTCAAAACAACTCTCAAATGGCCTGAAAACAAAGGTTGTTCAACATTATGGGTCAGGGAAAGGGAAAAGCTCTCTCAGAGATTTCAGCTGTCAGTTTCCACTGTGAGGAACATAGTGAGACAATGGAAGACCACAGGCACAGTTCTAGTTAAGGAACTCCCGAAGTGGCAGACCAAGAAAAATCTCAGATGGGCAGAGGCAAAGGATGGTGAGAACAGTCATAGTCAAGCCACAGACCACCTCCAAAGACCTACAACCTCATCTTGCTGCAGATGGTGTCACTGTTCATCGTTCAACTATACAGCGCACTTTGCACAAGGAGAGGCTGTATGGGAGAGTAATGCAGAACAAGCCTTTTCTGCAGAACGCCACAAACAGAGTCACTTGAGGTGTGCTACAGCACATTTGGACAATCCAGCTTTCATTTTGGAATAAAGTGCTGTGTACTGATGAAACAAAAATGGAGTTATTTGGACATAACAAGGAGCGGAAAAAGAACACAGCATCCCAAGACAAACACTTGCTACCCACAGTAAAATTTGGTGGCGGTTCCATCATGCTGTGGGACTGTGTGGCCAGTGCAGGTACTAGGAATCTTGTTAAAGTTGAGGGTCGCATGGATTCCAGTTAATATCTCCAGATTCTTGAGAACAATGTTCAAGAATCAGTGACAAAGTTGCACCGAGGCCAACGACCTTAAACCCTGCTTAAAATCTAGTAAGGCATTCATGCAGAGGAACCAGTACAACGTTGTGGAATGGAAATCTCAGTCCCCAGACATGAATATTACTGAAAATGTGGGCTGTCCATGCTCGGAAACCATCAAACCTGACTGAACTGGAGATGTTTCTAAAGAAGAATGGTCCAAAGCACCTTCAACCAGAATCCAGACTGGAAGCTGTAGGAAGCGTTTAGCGGCTGTAACTTCTACAAAAGGAGGATCTACTAAATATTGATGTAATTTTTCTGTTGGGGTGCCCAAATTTAGCACCTGCCTAATTTTGTTTGAATAATTACTGCACACTTTCTGTAAATCCTATAAACTTCATTTCACTTCTCAAATATCACTGTGTTCATCTGCTATATGATATATTTAACTCAAGTTGCTGATCTGAACAACCAATGATTTATAAACTAAAATCATGAAAATTATCAGGGGTGCCCAAACTTTTTCATACGACTGTAGAGTTATGTAATGGGAATGAGTTGGGGAAATTATAAATGATAATTACTTATTATGATTGGTAACTTGATCATTTCCATAGTTGAAATGTTTTTTGAGATTACATATTTCTGGTTATGAACATCTCTAAAACTGACAATTGTAACTTTGATTGTTCTTGACAGCTAAATGTTACAAAGGTCACAGTGTTGTTTGGCTCAGACTAGGGGGTTTTGGAAAAAATATGGGAGTGATATAGCATGCTGTTTTCTGCTTACAGATTAAAAGATAAAATATTAAGATAAAGTTTGTCTCTAAAATATTTTAGCATTACCTGATAGGTTGTAGTTGCAGGGAAACTAATTAACGTCATCAACATCACAATGCCTTATGGGATCTGCAGCTGTTCCCTACTCTATTTAAGCATTTTAAGGGGAAAAGGGACATTTGGGGAAACCAGGGCCATAAAAAATGTCATCACCAGTAACCCCACCCGCAACCCTCCGGGACAGTAATTAAGTCTTTGTTTTACTAAAAATATGGCTTGTGCATTTTAATGCTGAATGTCACCATATACTCTATACAGCTAGAATCCAGGCAGTTGCAATCATTTGAACATGATTTAAAGATGTTCTCAGTGCTCTGTTCTACATTAAAGATGAGGTTCAACTTGTGTTGAATTATGGCCTGAGCCATACTTTCATCTTAACCATAGTCAAGCCTCAGACAATGCTAAACCCAAAAGAAGTACTTTTGTTTAGCTTTGTTTGTTTAAAAGTCTGAATCAAACAATTTAGGCAAGAGCCCTCTTTTATGGAAAGACTAAACTCTGGCTAATAACCTTTTGTGGAAATGCCAGACTGTTTATTAGCCATACAGCTCATTTTATAACAATAACATGCACATTTAAAGGACTTTAGATAGGAGCTAACACTGATGGATAGATTCATTTGGGCTTGATTATTTAGTCTGTGAGTGTACATTACTGATCTTGCGCCCTGTATCTCCATATCCTGTTATTGTTCCTTGTATCCTGTGCAAATGTGTCTCAGTCAAGTCAAACTTTGTTTGTGGAGAGCGAAGCGCTGTAACTAGGAGCAAAACGTCTCTATTAGCTAAACACAACACAGCACCCGGTCAGCAGCTAAAACACTGTGTTCTAGTTGTGTGACTCACTTGTTTCTTTATAAAGCGTTAACACTCAGAGTTCCCAAGAGTAACAGGGTCTTCCTTATAAGTCTATGTTAACGTTAATGCTGTGTGCTCAGTAAGGGGTGACTTTCAGCCAAGAGCCTTATATAGATGCCACGAATGCCTGATGACAGTAGGATCCTCATTTACCCTAATAAAGTGTACAGTAAAAGAGGAGCCACTAAGGGGTCAAGCCAACAGTGCTGTTCATCCTGGGATGATAAGTGTACTTCATTGGAAGACAATACCGCATAGCACTGGTTGGGAAACAGCAGGGTGCTTGGCTGGCTGTCCCTTCACACGATTTAGATCCAGGAGGTCGAGGAAGCAAGGTTTAACACATCCTGGGTCAAGTTTCAGGCTTGAGTTACTGTCAAAATGAACCAACAGGATGCTCATAAACAAAGCAAACACAAAGGCCAGTATAGGTAACTGAAAGATTTTTAGGGTTTATTTGGGATGCTGGCTCCATCCAGGCTACCACTGATTTAAAATCCAATTATAATTGGCAACAGTTGGAAAGTAGTTAGTTGTCAATAACCCAATATTTCATATTATTACATCTTAAAACAAAAGAAATTGCACACACGACAAGGAATTAGATAATTGTTTACTGGGTTTGTTTGACTCATTACAATCATTACAGAGATAGAACAACAAATACGCTGGCCCTAAAGTCGGGGCGTTCACTGAAGCATCCAGCAGGTCTAAGCACTAAATTTGAAAATAAAAACATGTGCATATGTGTGAAAAAGAGCCAAGTCCCTTAGTCTCTATTCCTGTAAAAGGTTTCCAGCACTTCCTGTCTTTGTGTAGTGGAATGTTACAGCGTTTTCATTAGTATGCTTCAACCAGGAGCAATGGACAGTATTGGTAGCAGCATCAGAAGGTAAAAGGAGGTGCCATTTGCCCATATGTCTACTGGATATGAACCAGGTGGGGCGAGGACCTGAATATTGCAGAGCTCAGCATACAGTACTGTGCAAAAGTCTTAGGTCACAATTAAATTAGATATACCATTGTTTTAGCAATGGTATAATGGCCATTTATAATGATTTCTCAGTCTCTTTATTAGAATACAACCAGAAAATACAGGGACATTTTATGCAGTATTAAAAAACAGCTTGTACAGACTAGAGTGGCAAGTATTTAGTGGGACCTCCCATTATATTTGAGCAATCACATCATTTGGCAGCTTCATCGGGATGCCAAGTTGACCCTTCTGCAATCTGAAGAAGCTTGACCAGGAACGGTCTTTCTGGAAGGGTAGCAGCCAATTGTTTGTAAGGAAATTACAAATACAGGAGAACCTCTGAATTCAGACATGAAACAGTCCATCTGGATTTTTTTTCACCCCCAAATTTGAGAAAAAATTCTGACTTCAAACATTGGTAAAAACCTGAATGCATGACCCAGTCGTCAGTGTCTGAAATGAATTGGATTCTGATTTTGAACAACTCAGAATTCGAAAAGCCTCCCGGAGCAAAATAAGTTTGTATTCCAAGGTTCCACTGCATTAGGAAGTGATGAATCCACGTTTGAAAAGGTTTGGGTCCAGTCGTCAACAATATGTTCAATATTTGGTCATTATACCATTGCTAAAACAGCAAATCTAATGGTGGCCTAAGACTTTTGCACAGTACTGTATGTTCACACACTGGGCATAGACTATAGAGCCAAAGGTGTGTATGGGTGGCAAAAAAATTAACATCTATACAGTTTGTTCCTCCATTTGCTTCACTCTTCAACGAAGGCTTTCCACTGGATTTTGGAACATGACAGTAAGGTCAGACACAGTGAGACACAATGTTGAACATTAAGCTTTATTGGAATTCCAATTCCTCTAAAAGGTGTCTAATGGAGATAGCGTCAGAGCTCTGCGCAAGCCAAGCAAATTCCCCATCAGAATTGGTAAACCACTTCTTTATAGACTTTGTTTGACCAACTGAATTGTTGGGGAGGTGGAAACTTATGAAAGTCATACTGAGAGTCACAGAGGTGTTCAGTGCAGCCCACTGTACTGCCACTGTTTGTATGAGGAGAGTTTAATCACACATTAGGAGATGTTTACAGTGTTTTTGCACTAGAAAAAGGGCTACTGGAATAACTACAGCAAGCTAACATCCTGCACATATACATAACTTTAAATGTGCCTGTTTTACTTCCGCTTGTGGGGATCTGTAACATCCATGGCTGCAATAACCCCTCCAGTCTGCTAGACGGCAACCTGAACTGAGTCCTTACCTTTTACGTTCACTCTCTAACCAGCTTCCCCTTTCATCAAGCTCGACTTAATTATGGTGAAATCTTGCCAATTCCATTCAGTCCTGAGGCGTGGTTTCTATTGTGTTTTCCCAATGAAAGCCAGGCGCTTGACTTGTAACTAGACTGCTTATTGTACTTACAACTAATCACAGGAATATACCAGGCTTCCCAAAACAAATGATGTGGTTCTGGTAATTGGACGGTGATACAATTCCAGCTGACAAACAATCAAACTTGGAAGGAGTTTCAAATTACAGCTGTGGCTCCCCTGATGATAATCATCTGAACTAGGTGGATTTTGCCTTTGCTAGAACAGCTAAACAAATCTTTAAATAAAGCCTTACTAGATATCTACGGTGCCATTTGATTTCTAGTGTTATAGCGGTGGCTCAAAGGTTAATGTACCGGTCCACTGACCAGTTGGTTTAGAGGTAGCTTGGTAACCACTTTATACAAATTCGCTAGGGAATATCATCACACAGGGCACCATACACTCATTCATGTTCAAGTGCCAATCTACTTATTGGACCAGTTTTTTGGAAAATATTTTTAAATATGTTCCCTCTGTTAATATTTAAGTAATTTCTGTTGATTTAAACTATCACTATATACATATTAGGTAGATAACTTAGTCTAATATTTATATATATCATGTAAGCTGACCAAGGAGGATGGGTTCCTTTTCCAGTCTTGGTCCTCCCAAGGTTCTTCCATAACGTTTAGGTGGTTTTTCCTTGCCACTGTCGCCCTAGGCTTGCTCAATTTGGGATTGGCCTTAGATAATATTAGATAAAAGCTGCTTTGAGACAATGCTCCATTGTAAAAAGCGCTATATGAATAAGCCTGATTTTGACTTTACTCACTATACTCTAGTCTGAAGAACATGTGGAAACAGCATCTGTAAATATGACCAGCTTTTATAGCCTGTCTAGCAGCATCTATCCTGGCTAAGCATACCCAGGCATTCCTAAGACAACATTCGTGCCACTCCCTACACTAAGTGAATGCCAGGCATGATTGGACTGATCAACAGCTTGTTTTGGGGAATATATTTGTACTATTGTAACTAGGTTAATGTACTGGACTATGGACCAGAAGGTCCAGGGTTCAAATCCCACCTCTGCCAAGCTGCCACTGTTGGGTCCTTGAGCAAGGTCCTTAACCCACAATTGCTTGGATTGTAAGATTGCATCAGTTGTAAGTCTCTCTGGATAAGGGTGTCTGCTAAATGCTGTAAATGTAAATAAGGAACCACAAACATAGGTTACATCCAAGAGTCACTATGTGATAGGTAATACACTCAAAAGCACACAGAAAGCAAACTCTTCATTATTCAGTGTTACCAGCTGTCTATGTACAACATTCAAAGTACCTGCATTTCAAAAAACACATGTCATTGTTCAACATCTTTGCTTAGAACGTGAGTCACTGTCTCAACTGAGGACCTCACATATTCATATTCTGTACAGGCTATTAAGCTTCAGTATATATGAGTGAATCATGCACTAATCTTTCATCAGTGACAATACCAGATTGTTTACTTTACAAGCCACCAGTCCTTATTTGGCAGAAGGTTCAGCTGAACATGACTCAGGATGTGTAATTACTCTACTCATTCATACACACTAGGGAAGCTTTCAGATAGATCTGTGTCATTCCTGATTATGCGTCTGCTAACTAATCTTTCGGTATAAACATGCCTGGAAGGAGTGTGCACTGCTCCGATTTTGTTAGGAAAGAGTGCATGAGCTGTTTTCAGATCTCCTCATACAACCTTAGAGGTCCTTGCAGATCTGAATCCTGGTCTTATCTTGTCTGACAGCTCAACACATGATCACCAAGAGCACTGGCAGGAAACTGGAAGGAAGAGAGAGGGAATGACCGGAAGGTGAAGACAGGTTTCCACGCAATCCACAAACAAAAGTCTCAAAGAATGAGTTGCAGTTTTGCTATGAATCGTATTGTTATGAATTCCTAGCTTTTCCGTTTTCTGATTGCCCTGTGTGAATAAGGTCATTTATTAAGATCTTATGATCACCAAACATGGTTCTCTGAAAAAAAATAGAAACAGCAACTCATGCTTCCCTATCACTGCCTGTCAGCAGGCATTTAGCTCATTCATCACATGAGCCTTCAAACAGGGAACACATGGGCTATTATACAACTAATAAGCACCAGTTAGCACTGCATTTAACAAGAAAACATTACTGACAATCGTCAGGGCTAGGAAAGGGTAAGGAATACTCTATTTGCAGCAATGGGACATTCATAGATATGTAGTGTTCAGTCATATTCAGGAAAACTTTCAACCCACACCTTCTGTAGCTCTTCCCAGAGTTGTAACTGGTTTGAAAGCGATTTTCTAACCCTAAACTAGTGAAGCTGTAAATGTAAATGTACAATAGGGTTTTACATCCAGCTTCCAATGAGTGTTAAGTTCTCCATTTTTGATCATGTGTTTTTGATTTTACAGTTACACTTTGTTTCGCATCCCTGAGTTATCCTCACTGTTGTAGATGTTACTGGTATTTGGTTACAGGTGTGGGAAGGGTGGTGCTGCTAAGGCTGTATACTATACAGGCCTAACTGGCTGTCCCTCCAGTTGTACCTGTATAGTATTTTCAAAGGAGACGTAAGAAAAAAGCATAATAATAATGAAAATTATACATAAACAGGTTAAACAGTGGATTAGAAGTACATAAGAGTGGTGTAGGACTGTATTGATTATATGTTTTATTCATGAAGAAATATTTGTTGAGAAATTTTAATAGCTGAACAACAGATTAACTCACGTGCCCTGCAATTCCAGGTAAGACATGAGTTTATTGGTAACACTGCCACCATGCAGTGGCAGCTCCTTAAAACATCTTCTTGCATACCTGAGTTAGCTTAAACTGTTTAGAGTAAGATCTGCTATTTAAGCTGCATATACTAAAGTATATGGGATGGTGGTAGCCCAGCGGGTAAGGTACTGGACTCTTGGACCAGAAGGTCCAGGGCTCAAATCCCACCTCTGCCAAGCTGCCACTGTTGGGTCCATGAGCAAGGCCCATAACCCACAACTGCTTGGATTGTAGGATGGTATCAATTGTAAGTCGCTCTGGATAAGGGTGTCTGCTAAATGCTGTAAATGTAAATGTAAGTGTTTCTCCTCTTGTGCAGCTGGACCTTCATTTTCTACTCTATTTAGGTCTAGTTTCCTCTTCTCAATCATAATAGAGGTAAGCACCTGTGGAAGAAATCAGTTTGCAATCTGATGCTTTGAACGACCTTCATTTCACACAACAATAATACACATGTTTTATGGGTACTGTCTCATTTTGGCCATTTGAACCCAAACTTAAACTTCAGAAAATGTCAGAAATGTGCACTACAAAACCCAGGGAAGTAGTTAGCTGAAAAGAATATCTGAAGTTCTGTATCCCACACTAAAACAATTATAAAGATTTGTATGATAACCATTTATTGCCATTAGGACAGTGGAGTAATGGCTGCTGAAAATGGGGCTTTGCCATCATATATGAATAATAAAATGCAAATCACTTGTATTAAGCCATACCAAGCTGCCACTGTTGGGTCCTTGAGCAAGGCCCTTAACCCACAATTGCTTGGATTGTAAGACTGTATCAGTTGTAAGTCGCTCTGGATAAGGGCGTCTGCTAAATGCTGTGAATGTAATGGCTGAACGTCACTTAGAATGAATAAGCATTAAGCAGTCATAGTAAAAATGGTTCTCATGTGTACAAAACCAAAGGTGTGGGAAACGCCTCAAAATGAGACTGAAACTAAATCACTGCTAATGGAGTAAGTTCACCACCAATCAAACGGCTCAGCCAGGCATCTGTTATTCATCAGTTTATAGTTTGACACTTTGTCCTAGTGAGACATTTCACTGTAAATGATGCATATTTAGTTTGGGTGTCAGACTTGGAAACAGAAGTCGAGTCAAAGGGTTCATAGTCTCATACCAGCACAGATTTTCATATGCATGTCAAAAACAAATCTGATTAAGCCTAGTTCTAACAGGTAGGCGTCTGTTCCAAGGTCTTAACAAATTATAATAAATTATAATAGGAAGTAAAAATCTGCTTTTTAACTCCGGATGTTGCTGCTATAAACAACCAATCAACGCTGTGCGTCCACGAGCATTACATTACATATTTACATTTACAGCATTTAGCAGATGCCCTTATCCTGAGCGACTTACAATTGGTACAGTCTTACAATCCAAGCAGTTGTGGGTTAAGGGCCTTGCTCAAGGACCCAACAGTGGCAGCTTGGCAGAGGTGGGATTTGAAACCTGGACCTTTTGGTCCATAGTCTAGTACCTTAACCGCTAGGCTACCACAGTCCGAGCAGAGGTCGGAGTTTAAGAGTGGAAGTCCATCATTTGTGTATCTGTGTTAATAACTACCTTAACGGCCACGTGCTCACTTGCTCGTTAGATCAAGTTTGAACTAGAGACTGTTCTAATTCGGTTGATGTGTTTAGAGACTTTTTTGGGAGGCAAATTACTCAAGTTTGGGCGTCTTGACGTGCCACTTCTTATTTATAACAAACTGTAAATGGTGATGTGTGTTTGTGTGTCCTACTGGAAGGAGTACGCCTATAGTAGTATAGTAGTACTATATAAAGTGGTTCACATTCACTTGTTGAGTCTGTATTTCTCTGGCTGAACTTCCCTGTTGTTTGTAATACTGTCTATTAATGCATTTTTTTTCTTTCGTCAACAAGAGTATCCGTATCAGTCGTTGCTATCACTGGTCAATCACATGTCCTCTCAGCGGTATCTCTGATGCATTTACATATCGTCTGCACACAGTTATCTTATTAAAATACCTTTTATATTTACATTGCAGTAACATAAAGACTATGTGACTATGGTAATGTCCGGTCAACATTACCGGTTTCACAGAACGTAGCACTTTAGCAATTACATTTCCCATCCTTTTCTTTGAACTGAGCTACATTTTTGTAGAGGAACTCAAACCTTGGCTAACCACAGTTCTAAAGTAGCTTGCCCAACCATCATCTTATCAGTGCAGCCCCACTCAACTCCTCATACCATATCAATATAGTTGATGTGTTTCACCAGGGTTGCCTAGCTTTTAACAGATAAGAGTGGAAAACAGGACCTGGTCCAAAAGGGTAAAGTAACAAAGTTATGGGAGAGGTCACACAACCTATGACCTCAGAGCATGTGATTTAGTACAGCTGTGTCCAAGAGCATGTAAAACGGGCCCAGTGTTCGGCACCTTCAACCTTCCTTCCTAGGAAAAGTTGCACTGTGTCTTTCCAGAGGTCTGCTTTACATTAGTGATTTGGCACGGTGCCCCTGCATGGTCATAAGAGCTGTCATTGCTTAGGTCCAAGCCATCTTCCATCATGCATAATACACACACACACACACACACACACACACACACACACACACACACCACTTCCCTTTTCTAAACAGAACACAGGCTCCTGACCAGAGACTGGAACATATGAGCAAGCTGTCGCTTCGGAGTTTTGGAGTGTGAGCAGTTTGGTTGCTAGGGCGTGTGTGTGTGTGTGTGTGTGTGTGTGTGTGTGTGTGTGTGTGTGTACATGTGGATCCCACTGTTGCACCACGTCATGTTCTGAGTGCACACTGAACTGGGGCTTTGAGGGAGGGATCTGAGGATTCTCACACTCACTCAAGCAAAGCTAAGCAAAAGGACGGGTTGAGAAACGTAGTGAATAGATGTGGTGAACAGACTAAATAATGCAGAATACTTAGAAAGAGATAAATTGATGCAACACTGACTGTATTTACAATAACATACATCTGTGGCATGGTAATGTCACCACAGGCTACAATAGTAATTAGATGGTTTCCATCCACCTCTTTTATGTAAAGTTCAAGAAAATGTTCTAAATGGAAAAAAAAACCCAGAAAACGCAATACAAATAGCTAAATAAAGCACAAACAATTGGGTGAAATGGAAAATAAAGACCTGGGATTTTTTTTAGAAGGATTTTGGGGCCAACATGGTGGCAGAGGACAGCCATGTCAGAGATTTTTACAAAATCAAAACTATTAATTCTCTTTTAAAAGGAACGTTACTGTTTTTTTAATTTATGATGTTATTCAGGTGCCATTTCCATAGACAGGCAAGCACCACTTAATGACCAACGATCAACATCTGTTTGCTTGAGAACTGAGGTCTTAACAATTATAACAAATCATAACAGGAAATAAAAATTCCTGGCTGTAAAGAGCTGATCAAATTAGAAAAGGGTTTAGCATGTGTATTTTAACTGCCATATATAGTATTTATGTAACATATTTTCTTAATATTTTAATGAATATTGATTTACTTTGCATTAACTACATTCATAAGTAGGAACTACGTTACAGCCTGTGTTAGGTGTTGCAATATTTTCTGCCAAGAACATACATCTCTCCAGTGTTTATAAGATGATATTGCATTGTTGTACTCTCTTCGTGTCAGGTTCAGGGGTTGTGCAACAGTAGTTGATGGAGACTAGGAGACATGATAGAGTTGAACCAAAGTGCATTTTCCAAAAACAACCAGTCCACGACTAGCCTCGAGCAAGCACTTCATAATTACAATTTGGTCCACCCAACATGGTCTGAAAGCCTGTAATAACTGCTGTAATACATGAACTCCTTCAGACTTGTCCACTGTAATGCCTTCATGCAAGTCTGAGGTCACTAATGAAACTAGTTTGAATTTTTGTCTAATTTAATGCAATGTTTTTCATTAGACATCATATACCCGACAGTAAACTGAGTGAAAAGTTGGATTCTTGATTAATAACACATTTCAAAATCAAAATGTATTAGTATTTGATAATTTGGTATTAGTATCCCTTTTATACTGTAATGACAACATGCATTGGAACTAGCAAGGACTTCCCAAAATTGTGCAAAGACTGATGATCCATGTTCTACCAGCACAATTTCACAATATTCCAAAGAGCATCTAGTGGTGTTACTCAGTGCTTGGTTTACTCTGTCAATGCTCAGTGGGATTTAGGTCAGACTTTGGAGGAAAGTCAATGACAATCAGTATGAATGAAGTATGAATCCCTTGAGGTCTTTTCACTAGTGGTCTCAGACTTTAGGCCCCTACTATATATATACATGAGAGAGGTCTGTAATTTTCATCATAGGTACACTTCAACTATGAGAGACAAAATGAGGAAAAAAAATCCAGGAAATCACATTGTAGGATTTTTAAAGAATTTAATTGTAAATCATGGTGGAAAATAAGTATTTGGTCACCCACAAACAAGCAAGATTTCTGGCTCTCACAGACCTGTAACTTCTTCTTTAAGAAGCTCTTCTGTCCTCCACTCGTTACCTGTATTAATGGCACCTGTTTGACCTCGTTATTTGTATAGACACCTGTCCACAGCCTCAAACAGTCAGACTCCAAACTCAACCATGGCCAAGACCAAAGAGCTGTCCAAGGACACCAGGAAGAAAACTGTAGACCTGCAGCAGGCTGGGAAAAGTGAATCTACAATAGGCAAGCAGGTTGGTGTGAATAAATCAATACAGTATATATATATATATATATATATATATATATGGAAGTAAATGGACTTGAGCTGAACCTTACGTTGGCAGAAATTTTAGCTTCCAGGAGCTGGCTATTACTGACAAGCTGCTGAACTGTTAATGGGGTTCAATGAAATTTCCAGATAGGCAGATGCAGATATAATGTATGTAATATTTAAGATTGTTCCATGCAGAGGTTGTGTTCCTTTTCGTTTAGTAAACACATAATTTGATCAAGACTGTGCAAACTTTTGCATAACTGGCATCAACAAGACCTTGACCTGACCTTTGTGCAGTAACTGAAATGTGTTCTAGGCAAGTCAAAGTAATCAGAAATAACCTATAATCATAGCCCTTAGTGTGTCTGCAGACGTTTGCATTCAAAAAGCAAAGCATGTCCACGTGTTTGCAAAGCAGATGTGACTGAGGTCTGTTTACTGTTGAGGAAATACTCGCACCTGGAACAGTTTCATTTTCCACTACTGGAGATTGAAATGTATGGATGCTGATTATATCTCTTCAGCTTTGTGGTTTGGCATGGTGTGTTCACATCGAGGCCTTCTACTGATGTTTGTGGCCACTTAGCCATAACTGTATGGGGGCAAGATGCGATCAGTGGTTATAGCTGTAGTGCACTTATTCCAAGGTTCAAATACCGAACCTGCCAATCTTCCCCTATTGGGTGTTGTCACTCCAGATGAGTGTGTATGCTGTAAAGACAATGTTTTACAAGTTCTGCTCACTCTTTTGTAGAATATACTGTGTCAGTTTTTAACTGTTCCCCTCCTCCCGGTCACAGCCACAGGTGCCCTGGTGCCCATCTATGGAAAGCTGAGGATGCAGTCGGAAATGTGCCCTGAAATTGGTCTCTGTTGCAGTGCCAGGAGTGGATCTCCTGACTGGCCTAACCTGTCTGCATGCAAGACCTGAACCAGCAGGAAGGCAATGCTGAGACTTGAACCCATTCCACTGCAGTAGTGGGCTAGCATATTAGGCAGCTGAGTCCAATATCCCACAATGAGCCACCTTAGTCAAATTACTCTTAATATTGGATTATTAAAATACTTTAACTGTAACAGTTATATAACTAATACAGTGGTACCTCGGTTCTCGTTGTTAAATCATTCCAGAAGGCTTGTCAAGAACCGAAAACGAAGAGTAACCAAATGTTTTCCATAAGGAATAAAGAAATTGAATGAATCCATTCCAGACTCCCGGAAAATCCACACTGTATAAGGCATTATATACATTAATGGAGTGGTACTGTACAGGCGCTCCCTGATTTATGATGGGGATACAATCCTTGAACTGAGGTGTTTAACGAGTGTTTGGTAGAGCAGTCTATAGTGTATCATAGCGGAGATAAGTAAGTTAATGTTTAAAACACTTACATTAACCTACAGTTGTCCCAAATCATTAACACTAATCTTAATTTTGAAAAATGTCATGTAATTTAGTGAGTAATGAACTGAAAGTGAAAAGTAAAAGCAAAACACTTGCCCCACTGTGAACTGTGCTAGCATTGTTGGTAAGCTATTGTTGCAGCCTGTGTTCTGGAGCATTCAATTCCTGTTTTGCTTTGGTTGGCTCTTATAAACTAACCTTTTCAGGATCTATGGAAACTTGTTTGCACAAAGAATACAGTAAAAATAAAGAAAAACATGATAAACACAGCAAAGACCTTATTTGAGCAAGGCTATTTGTGAACCTGAATCACTGAGTCACTGTGTACTGAATCATGAATCATGACTTGTGAATCAAGTTTTGGCTGAAACGAGTTGCACGACTCGACTCGTACAAGTCTAGGCAAGTGCGCCAAGTACAGAGCAAACGACGAGAACCGAGACAAATTTCTCTAACCACAATGCATCAAGAACCGAATTTGACCGAGGTGGTTCTCCGAGGTACCACTGTATTAGCAACAAAACCCTAAATACTCAGTGTCACTCACCACGGAAATGGCTGCTGAATTACTAGCCTGGGAAGTCTGGAAAATACAACAAGCATGTATTGACATTTATACATGTCAGTTATCTAAACTTTATTTCAATCAATTCAACTTATGAATGAAGACCTGACTAATTTCTCTACTGATCTTCATGTCCTGAATGAAGCGCACCACAGCAAAGCAAAACAAACTTCTCTTCAATGCACGTCCTTGCCGCGGATCCCGTTAATGGTTGATCAATGGTTTGGCACACAGAGCCCCAGGGAAGCTTTCATTCCCTCGGCTTGGCTTTCTAAACACTAAACGTTCCCGTGCCTGGCTTTGGCCCTAATTGCTTCCATCTCTCAGTTGCAGCTCTGGCCACTTTGACTGTGTTGAAATGTACCATGGGAAGAGTGGGGGAGTGAGTGAAGGACAGTGAGGGATCAGTCATTCTGTTTGATTTTTAAACGAACCATATTCTCATAGTTGGCTATGTTTGTGGCTCGAAATCCCCAAGAGAGCGTAATGCAATCCGGAATCTAGCAGTTGATCTTTTCGCTTATTCCTAATCTTTTTCTGCCTAGTTTTACAGAACAAAAGTTGGGTCGAGATCCAAAACTACAGAACCACAAAATTCTGAAATGCAGTGAATCTCACTCCAAAATCCTGATGCGGGCAAAAAGGAAGACAAAAGAAAATGAAGCCATATGGGTTCTGATGGCTGAGAAAGTGTAAGTTCTGGATTAGAAACATATTGCAAGGGGATTCTTGCTCTCAAGTGTCCTTTTATTTTGTAATGCATTGAGCATTCTGGAAAATCCCACCCCATGCTGTAGAGCTCGATATATTTTTCTGTTTTTAAAGGCAATGTGTGAAGGACTTAGATGTTTGCTCTAGTAGGTTCCACGTTGACATCCAAGAGACAGATGTTTCTATGAGGCTGTATTCATAAAATAACTGAAAGGAGGCTTGATTCATGGCACCAGTCACAGACATCAAGGCTCAGTCTCAGCAGGTGAGTTGTTTGCAGGTGCACTCTCTCTGAATCTCCAGGTGCTTCTGTAAACATTTACACGTCTCCTTGTTCTTCTAGAATGTAGGGCTGGGCAATGAATCGAAAATTAATCAACTTTCAGAACAATTAACCACCATAGTATTGCCCATGCTTTGTTTATTTTGTTAATACATTTTAATACTTAAAGCAACTCTTAATACATTCCCCACTGCGTTCATGTTCATGTCGAAAACATAATGTCATGTTTGTAGTCACATGACTGCCCTGTCCATTCAGCAACATGGGAGCAACATAGAAGAGAACTCAAACACATCTTGTAGAACATCTTGTACCAAAGAATAACATTCATTATATGGACAGACACTGACCAAAAAACAAAACACTGCAGAAAAACAGGTTCAGTGACCAACGGTAATAAGACCAATGACTTTCTACACTTGGACCACAAACAAGTTACCGAATATGAACAGTGCATGGCTCAAAAAAGAGAGACTAACAAGCACTCAGCAACCAGTGCCTCCACACAAGCAGGTGTCAATAACACAAGCATTTGCAAATGCTACACAATTAGAAAAGGAGTCAAAAACATGGAAAGAAATAACTAATGCCACATCCTACTACATCACGAAGGATAATTTCAATTAGCTGAAATATTCAGTAAACAACCATGAATAGTTAATCTAGAACTTATTTCTAAATGGAAAGGACTTATTATTATGGAGTTTGCTTATTATTGTTATAGTATTATAGTTGTATGTGTATTTTCCCCAATGTGTAGGCGATTATATTTAAGGTTGATCTCTGTAAGCATGGCTTTCAAAATGAGCATGTCATTATTTTTAACACTGTTAAATCCCATTTAGTACAGTCCTGTGCCAAAAGTATCCTATGTATTTCAGATTATATTCTATTATATTCTGTGATCCACCACCCAAATAGCACCTACTCTGTGTTCTGATTGGTCATCTGATTGGTCATCCATTTCAATAAATAAAATTCCAACAAGCAGCTCAGAGAGGGCATTCAATTCATCTCAATGGTGGCTGCCCAAATTAAAGATAGGGCTCTGTGCAAGTCAGACAAGTTCTCCATCATAGTTGGCAAACCATTTCTTTATGGGCTTTGTTTTAGGAGAGAAGATTAATTGAATTCTCAGGGAGGTCTTGCGTACTCTATTTGTCTGTGTTCTTCATTTTATGAATCTGTTACCAGTGAATGTGTCTGAAATAATATAATTCACTAATTAGTAAGTGCATACTTTTGACCTAATAGTGCGTCAGGCTGAGCAGCGATTACTTTTCCACTATTCATTTTGGAAGTTCACAGACCCCATAGACTAATAGCCTGTCCATTTTCCAAATAACATTCTCGTCATGGTGTAATGATTTCTCTGATGACTTTTCTCAGATCATTTGAGGACATAATCAGAGTAAATCGTTCTTACACCGGAAAAAAGTGACACAACGTGGGAAAAACGTGCATTCGCGACTGAATTCATGATGGCTGTGACGTCATTTCCTAAGCCCTATAGTGACAGTACAACTCTTGAGAAAACCCAGTCAGCCCCCTCTGCTTCAGTCGGCCTCCAGCTGAGTTAACGACTGAGTTACCTGTGGAGCAACAGCATGACATCATCATCTCACCTCATCCTACTTGATAATGGCTACATCATCGAGACGGCTTGGCAAGAAATCAGTCGCACAGACAATGACCACTGGCACTTAGCAATTACGTGCCTTCAACCCAAGTTTCATCTGCAACACGTTCCCAGCTAGATTGCTGAGATCGGAAACAGATGCCCATTGACAGAGCGAGTTAGTCAGGCATCCAGACCAACACACACACAAATACACACTGATTTGTAGTTCATGAGTGTGTCCAGACGGAGGGTTAGTCTCCCACAATAAGGGCTGCAATGTCTGTGAGACACTGCCCATAGGAATGAGGGGGGAGATGTGTTTATAAGAGATCAGATCTCTGCTGTTTAGCCTTTACAAGGTCAGCTTCCCAACTGGATCGAAGTTACTAACTGTTGTAGTGAAATCACAATAAAGAAGCTAAAACCTTTGTATCAATGTTCCCTCTAAATATTTACCTTCCTTTGCCATCCATTAAGGTTAGACAATTCAATTAAACAGCAACACAAACCAGACCTCCAGAGTGAAGTCAGAATCAAAGGCAAAAACAGATTGGTTCACTAGATCATTTTTATTTGGCAGATCAATAGTGCTTACTACTGATTCATTCTGAAACCAGGCAAACCTAATGCTACGCTCTGACTTGACTTTACAAGTTTTACCGCTTGCTTAGGGACGTCTCTGGAAACACAGCTTCTGCTCCCAAAAGCCATTATACTTCTCTTAAAACCACTAACGTTTTGTACCCAAGGAAACAAAAGGAAATATCCACAATCGCAGCATAATGCCAAACACACTTGTAAATGTTTATGACAAGTCATGTTCTTAACATAGCACTGATCATTTCAGTGGGGTCAGAAGGTTTGCATTCTGCTCTGTTTTCATCTTAGCTTACAGTGGTGCCTGAAAGTTTGTGAACCCTTTAGAATTGTCTATATTTCTGCATAAATATGACCTAAGACATCATCAGATTTTCACAGAAGTCCTAAAAGTAGATGAAGAGAACCCAGTTAACCAAATGAAACAAAATTATTATACTTGGTCATTTATTTATTGAGGAAAATGATCCAATATTACATATTAGTGGGTGGACCTCTAGGATTAGCAGGTAATTTGAAGGTGAAATTAGAGTCAGGTGTTTTCAATCAATGGGATGACGATCAGGTGTGAGTGGGCACCCTGTGTTATTTAAAGAACAGGGATCTACCAAAGTCTGCTTTATACAAAACATTTGTTGAAGTGTAGCATGGCACAAACAAAGGAGATTTCTGAGGACCTCAGAAAAAGAGCTGTTGATGCTCATCAAGCTGGAAAAGGTTACAAAACCATCTCTAAAGAGTTTGGACTACACCAATCCACAGTCAGACAGATTGTGTACAAATGGAGGAAATTCAAGACCATTGCTACTCTCTCCAGGAGTGGTCGACCAACAAAGATCACTCTAAGAGCAAGGCGTGTAATAGTTGGCGAGGTCACAAAGGACCCCAGGGTAACTTCTAAGCAACTGAAGGCCTCTCTCACATTGGCTCATGTTAATGTTCATGAGTCCACCATCAGGAGAATACCAAACAACAATGGTGTGCATGGCAGGGTTGCAAGGAGAAAGCCACTGCTCTTCAAAAAGAACATTGCTGCTTGTCTGCAATTTGCTAAAGATCAAGCCAGAAGGCTATTGTAGGAATGTTTTGTGGACGGATGAGACCAAAATAGAACTCTTTAGTTTAAAAGAAACGCGTTATGTTTGGAGAAAGGAAAACACTGCACTCCAGCATAAGAACCTTATCCCATCTGTGAAACATGGTGGTGGTTGTATCATGGTTTGGGCCTGTTTTGCTGCATCTGGGCCAGGATAGCTTGCCATCATTGATGGAACAATGAATTCTGAATGATATCAGAGAATTCTAAAAGAAAATGTCAGGACATCTGTCCATGAACTGAATCTCAAGAGAAGGTGGGTCATGCAGCAGACAACGATCCTAAGCACACAAGCCGTTCTACCAAAGAATGGTTAAAGAAGAATAAAGTTTATGTTTTGGAATGGCCAAGTCAAAGTCCTGACCTTAATCCAATCGAAATGTTGTGGAAGGACCTGAAGAGAGCAGCTAATGTGAGGAAACCCACCAACATCCCAGAGCTGAAGCTGTTCTGTACGGAGGTATGGGCTAAAATTCCTCCAAGCCGGTGTGCAGGACTGATCAACAGTTACAGGAAACGTTTAGCTGCAGTTATTGCTGCACAGGGGGGTCACACCAGATACTGAAAGCAAAGGTTCACATACTTTTGCCACTCACTAATATGTAATATTGGATCAATTTCTTCAATACATAAATGACCACATATAATATTTATCTACTTTCAGGACTTGTGTGAAAATCTTATGATGTTTTAGGTCATATTTACACAGAAATACAGAACACTCTAAAAGGTTCACAAACTTTCAAGTACCACTGTATGCCCAAGAGGCCTAATTGTCTGTGAAGTGTGTGCTCACCACAGTTGCCAGGAACTTTGTGTCCTTGTGTGTGTGATCGTAGGTCACACTGCCTTGAGCTCTACCCATCTCTTAACAGAGAGAGAGGTAATGGACCTGGAATGTTAGTCGTATTTGGAAATGTTCTGTAAGGTTCCTCATGTTTGGATAAGTCTTATCTAAGGTATGTACTACAGTTGAAGAGTAGGCCACTGAAACAACAGGTATCAATGCCACACAGCTCTAGAGATCTTGGTCTAATCCTTGCTTCTGTCTATGCAATTTGTCTGTGTGAAATTTGGAATGTTCTATCTGTGTATGAGGGTGTTAACTTTATATTTGGTTCGGGATTATATTTGGTTTTGTTCCACAACCCAAAAACCGTGCCAGTAGGTGGATTGCCTATGCTATAATATACTTAGATAAGAGTGTGTGATGGACTGGTGCTCTGTCTGATCTGTGTGTGTTCCTATAGAAAGTCTATTTGGCCAAGCAGGTTCCCAACAAGTCTAACATCCATGAAATGGTTAATAACTGACCACATTCCACCCTTGGGATGCTCCCTCCAGCTGCTTCTGAACGGCTTTTTCCCATACCAAACATTCTCTACAGCTTAGCACAGCAAGATTTGTCTACACTGATTGCAGGAAGACTAGTGCCCATTACCTGCCAAGACAACTTGTTCTCTGCAAAACACATAATACATCATCCTGTTTCTTGTATAGATGCACTTTCTAGTTCTACAATTATAGACTGTAGTCTATCGGTTTACTTTTTAGTCCCCTTTACTCTGTTCTCTAATAGTCTGGAACCACACCGGAGCACCACAGATCAGGTACTATTATGGGTGGTGGATCATTCTCAGCCCTGCAGTGACACTGATGTGGTGGTGGTGTGTTATGAGTGGATCAGACACAGCAGTGCTGCTGGAGTTCTTAAACCACCTCAGTGTCACTGCTGGATTGAAAATACTACCAACCAAAAATGTTCAGCCACCAGCATCCTGTACGTAGGTAGCATTCTTTGAGCACTGGTGAAGAATTAGAGGATGACAAACACAAACCGTGCAACAGATGAGCTACTGTTTCTGACTTTACATCTACAAGGTCAAGCAAGATGGTAGATGTGTCTAATAGAGGGCACAGTGAGAGAATACAGTTTTAAAACTCCAGCAGCACTGCTGTGACTGATCCACTCATACACTCATCAGTGTCAGTGCAGTGCTGAGAAAGATCCACCACCCAAATAGTACCTGATCTGTGATGATCCTGACCATTAGAGAACAGAGTAAAAGGGACTAATAAAGGATGTAGAGAAACAGATGGACTACAGTCTGTAATTGAAGAACTACAAAGCCCATCTGTATGGTAAGTGATGAGAAATGATCAAATGGACAATGAGTTTAAAAACAAAGAGGTGTACCTAACAAAGTGATCTGTAAAGTATGTTAAATATAGTGTCTCAATATGACACATTCATACATCTCCACCTCAAGGCAGTTCATCAATTGTATGCCCTCCCCTTCTAAAACCCAAGGAAACGCCCTAAAGAAACAGTTTGTCAGCTTGAGTCCTGATCCTAAATCCATTAGACACGTTTGAATTAAACTGGAATGCCAACAGTGAGCCAGGGCTTACTGCTGAACATCGGTCTCCAAACCAGCCATTTTCCAAAATCTAATGAAAAGCCTTATCAGAAAAATGAAGGAGATTCAAACTCCTCGTGAATACCCATTTTAATGACTGCATTTCTGTCCACAAACATTTGGCAATGCACTATACATGACTAGCTTAAGATCCCCAAACTCTCTCAAACTGTGCATAATTGTGACTTCTGCTTGAGTCAAGACCAGGTGCCTGCCATTATTTGAGTTCAACAAAGAAAAGCTCTCATTGCACATGTGTTCAGTCCAACAGCTAGTAATCAGAGGGTGGGGGATAGAAAGCTCATTCACAGTGTCCTATAAAGACAGGCTTTGATTCACCTGCTAATGGAGAGTGTGCGAAGGCAGATTACAGGGGAGGATGCACGTGTAGGGTGGAGTACCGACACAATCGGCATGTTTTAATATAAGGCCAGGCAAGCAAGGGAAAGCCCTCAGGGATCGGCTAATCTCGATGTGTGTGTACCTATTCCGATAATACTGAGATTCAATCCTCCAGAGCAACTTGTAGAAAAATGATGACACACCTGAGAAAGCAACGCACTTTAAAAACGAATTTGTTCCAATAATGAATTTGCATTCTCAGATTTTTATGAACGTATGGCTCCAGTGTCGTCTCACATCGCCCTGCTTATGTGACCCCGGTAAGTGATGGATAATGACATTATCTACGGACTATACAGGCTTTGTGCCATCTCAGCTGTTTGGGATGAAGATGGGAAAAGGACGAGCGAGCATCTGGAGCATTTTACATCACACAGCCTATTATACACCCATTATAATCATTACATCAGCAGCACTTCAAGCCTTCAACCAAAAGCAATAACCTGGTGTAACACTGAGAACCAAGCATATCTTTCAATGCGTTGTGAAATCAGTGAAAAGGCCTACAATAGTGTCCCTTAAACAAAGTCAAAAAAGGAAACTTTGCCAAATCTAGCTCTCAGCCCTAAAAGGTTACTCTGTGGTGAGGAAAAAAAAATCTTTAATGACTTTGGATTTTATTTATGGTATGCTCAAAGCATCTATGTTTGACTGAGAATTCAGCAAAAACAATATGCAATTGTGCATTGTATTTTTCCAATTTACTTATTTATCATGTAAACAGCTATCTGCTTTGAAAATGAAAACCTTTATAAGTTTAGTGAATAATTTGTTGATTGTTGTTTTATCTGACCTCTTTCCTAAAGTATGCGGTTTAGACGTGCTTCATTTAAGCATTAATGCTTCTTAAGTATGGTTATGTTGCCTTTAAATTATATTAATATCGTTCTTAAGATATGGCATCAGCTACTCACAGCAAAATTTGTATTTAGTCCTTTAGCAGATGCCGTTATCCAGAGCGACTTGCGAGTGATACAGTCTTTCATTTCATCAACTGCTGGTGAAGGTTCTTGCTCAAGGAGCCAACAGTGGCAGGTTGACCGAGTTGGAATTTGAACCCTAGACCTGGTTAAATGAAAGTGTTTATTATTAAGGGAGAAAAAAAATCCAAACCTACATGAGCCTGTATTGCCCCCCCTTGTTAAAACATAACTTAACTATGGTTTATCACACCTGAGTTCACTGTCTCTAGCCACACCCAGGCCTGATTATTGCCACACCTGTTCTCAATCACTTAAATAAAACCTGCCTGACAAAGTGAAGTACACCAAAAGATCCTTAAAAGCTACACATCATGTCGAGATCCAAAGAAATTCAGGAACAATTGAGAAACAAAGTATTTGAGATTTATCAGTCTGGAAAGGGTCATAAAGCCATTTCTAAAGCTTTGGAACTCCAGCGAGTGTCCCACTCCCAGGAGTGGCCGGCCGACCAAAATTACCCCAAGAGTGCAGCGACGACTCATCCAAGAGGTCACAAGAGACCCCACAATAACATCCAAAGAACTGCAGGCCTCACTTGCCTCAGTTAAGTTCAGTGTTCATGCCTCCACCATAAGAAAGAGACTGGGCAAAAATGGCCTGCATGGCAGAGTTCCAAGATGAAAACCACTGCTGAGCAAAAAGAACATTAAAGCTCATCTCAATTTTTCCAGAACACATCTTGATGAGCCCCAAGACTTTTGGGAAAACATTCTGTAGACTGATGACTCTTTGGAAGGTGTGTGTCCCATTACATCTGGTGTAAAAGTAACACAGCATTTCAGAAAAAGAACATTATAGCAACAGTAATGGTGGTGGTAGTGTGATGGTCTGGGGCTGTTTTGCTGCTTCAGGACCTGGAAGACTTGCTGTGATAAATGGAACTATGAATTCTGCCGTCTACCAAAAAATCCTGAAGGAGAATGTCCGGCCATCTGTTCGTGACCTCAAGCTGAAACAAACTTGGGTTCTGCAGCAGGACAATGATCCAAAACACAGCAGCAAGTTCACCTCTGAATGGCTGAAGAACAACAAAATAAAGACTTGAGTGGCCTAGTCAAAGTCCTGACCTGAATTCTATTGAGATGATGTGGCATGACCTTAAAAAGGCCGTTTATGCTCGAAAAACCCTCCAATGTGGCTGAATTACAACAAGATGAGTGGCCAAAATTCCTCCACAACACTGTAAAAGTCTCATTGCAAGTTATCACAAACGCCTGGTTGCAGTTGTTACTGCTAAGGGTAGCCCAACCAGTTATTAGGTTTAGGGGGCAAACACTTTTTCACACAGGGTCATGTAGGTTTGGATGTTTTTCTCCCTTAATAATAAACACCTTCATTTAAAAATTTGATGTGAAAACACTTGACGTGAGAAACATGAAAAAAATAGGAACTCAGGAAGGGGACAAACACTTTTTCACACCACTGTATATCTGTTGGGAGCAGTTCTGGAGCCAAGACAGGGGCCAAATTACCTTCTATAGAAAATGTAATACTTCACCAGTACGAATGGTACCAGGACAGTTTATAAGCGCTCATAAACAAACTCCAACACCTAATCTACCCTGCTGTTGGTGCGTGAGAATTTATTGGTGCAAACATCTGATCCTTACCCTCCCTCTGCGCTCAGGCCTGAAACGTGCGGCTGAAATTACAGCAGGAATTATTTTATCAGGTCCTCTGGCTACAGGCCATCCAGTGGGTTGTGTATTGCACTTGCTATTTGAACCTCTTGCCTCTTGGAAATTCTGTTGCCAACTCCAGGTTCACAGAGCTAGATAAATGAAGACTTCAGGATACAGGGGAGGGGAACGTGGAAAGAGAGAGGTGTCTCACGAAAAAGGCACGAGGACAGCTGATAAAACCGGCGCGTTGCGGGCGAGATGCGGAGACTGTATGACTCCCCAAGCCTTTTGATTAAGGAAAGACAGTAAATCAGTGACACCTGGATGAGGGGTACAGGGGTGACCCTGAATTTCAGCCATGCTGGGTTTCTAAAGCTGATGCCATCATCCATACATAAAGCTACATCATAAAAAAATGAAATCATCTGGAAAAGTTGGGTCATATTTTACTGATAAAATATTTATATCTGATTTATGTCCACAAACGCCTACCCACCATCATAAAGTGGATCCTTTGCAACCTGCCAGGAGATTTGAATTCCATTAAATGCCTTATTTTAGCTTGATCTAATACTGATATAGACCCGGAACATCTGTACACCTCGCTATAAACACCAGTGTCTATGAATACACGTCTTCCTGTCATCCTTAACCACACCAGACAGCTAAGTGCCAGTAAACTACATCACCTCATATTTAGCACAGGTAGACATGAGGTGGCAACAATTTACTTCCTGTTCTCACCTATTTATAAATAGTTTAAACAATCCTGCCAAACTACATTTCAAGACACTCTTTATACAGAGTAAGAGAAGTGCTTGAAGTAAAGCAGAACAGCCACATTTTGGCTGTGTCCCAAACGGCATTGAACCAAATGAAATAGTGTGTAAACTCAGTACACTTCAGTGGGGTAACAAAGAATGTACAAGCTGTGTCCTTAACTGTTCCTGTTTACTATGCACTCACTGCTCACTTTATTAGGTACAACTAGTAGCGGGTCGGACCCCCTTTTGCCTTCAGAACTGCCTTAATTCGTCATGACATAGACTAAACAAGTTACTAGAAACATTCCTCATGGATTTTGCTCACAGCATCACACAGTAGCTGCAGATTTGTCAGCTGCACATCCAAGAGATGATTTTCCCGTTCCACCACAACCCAAAGGTGCTCTGTTAGATTGAGATCTGGTGAATTTGAGTACAGTGAACTCACTGAAATGTTCAAGAAATCAGTTTAAAATGATGTGAGCTTTGTGACACGGAGCGTTATCCTGCTGGAAGCAGCCATCAGAAGATGGTACACTATGGTCATAAAGGGAAGAACATGGTCAGCAGCAATAATCAGTCAGGCTGTGCCATTTAAACCATGCTCAATTGCTATTATGGTGCCTAAAGTGTACCAAGAAAATATCCCTCACACCATTACACCACCAGCAGCCTGAACAAGATACAAGACGGTATGGATCCACACTTTCATGTTGTTTACACCAAATTCTGACCCTACCATCCGTACCTTGCAGCAGCAAATCAAGGCCCATCAGATCAGGCAATGTTTTCCAACAAGCAGGCCACGTTCAAAGCCACTTAAATCACCTTATCTCCCAGGACTGATGCTCACTTTGAGCTATAGCAGGTGGTCTTGGCCATGTCTACATGCCTAATGCATTGAGCTGCTGCCATGCCATGAGATTGGCTGATTAGATATTTGCGTGAACCTAATAAAGTGGCCGGTGAGTGTATACTGTAGTGTACTACTCCAGCGTTCCACTGCACTCTGCAGTCCCAGAGTAGTTCGCATACAGAAACCATTTAGACTAGACAACCCACCTTTTAACATGTCTTTGAAATTTCGGAAGAAAAGCGAGTACAAGGAGAAAGCCCATGGGGTGAACACACTTGAACCTGGGTTACTAAGAGGGCCTCTATATTGATATATACCCGTATAAATAGAAATATCACTCAAGGCTCAATGAACTCAGGCTCTTATGAACACATAAATACACTCTAGTTCAGGAAAGATTTCCTCTCCGTTCCTATTGCTTCAACCATCTATCATGTCATGGTTCTCCCTCTCAAAGCCCAGAAATGGCCAAATATAATCCATTTCCAAAACCCGTCTATACTTCCCCTCTCCTCTCTAAGCCCCATAACCCAAGGGAGAGCTATAAATAATGGCATGAGCTCATCCTAAATGGTAATTAAGTCCAGACTGGGGAACACCAGACAGAGGAATTATGACAAACCTCCTTCTTCCAGAACCATCGTCACCTGTTGAATGTGTGCAGAGAGAGAGAGTTTTCCCATTCATAACCCTACACCCCAACAAATCCACGAGACGAATGACAACTGTGGGAGGTGCTGGGCAAATAGATATATTAGGAAAAGGAAGCAATGGTTGTCACTATGATTTCTTTTGGCCTCTTCCATTTATTGCGGCACAGGAAGGTCTTTGACTGTGTGAGCCTACCGGGTAAGGTACTGGACTATGGACCAGAAGGTCCAGGGTTCAAATCCCACCTCTGCCAAGCTGCCACTGTTGGGTCCTTGAGCAAGGCCCTTAACCCACAATTGCTTGGATTGTAAGACTGTACCAATTGTAAGTCGCTCTGGATAAGGGCGTCTGCTAAATGCTGTAAATGTAAATCTATGAAATTGGCTCGCCTCTGGAAATGTTTCAACAGCCCAATATCATAGGTACTATTTGGGTGGTAGATGGACTACAGTCTGTAACTGTAGAACTACAAAGTGCATCTGTAAGTGGAACTGATAAAATGGACAATGAGTGTAGAAACAAGGAGATGTACTTAAAAAAGTGAGTGCATACCATAATAGTCACACTTGTATGTAAGCTAACAGCTAGTAAGTAGGTCAAATATCTGGCAGTAAACATGTGTGCATTGGTCATACTTCAGCATCAGTGTGGAATTTCCACCATTATATTGTCAGCAGTGGATTTAATAGCAGGCATGTCAAAAATATAAAAATGATTTGTAGTGTTAACACTGCAGCAGCTAGCAAGCTAGCTATTAACGTCTAATCAACTAGCACAGAGGTTGAACCGCGTAACCCTCTAACCGTTTTAAAAAAGGGACATTTATGACATCTCTGTGAACATTCTTGATCTCTCCTCTGCTTCCGAGTGAAATATGAGTGAATTAAGTGGGGGAGGAAAGGATCGGTTTTCCATACAACATTTCACAACATCTCAATAGTGTCTCTCTAGCTAACACAACCCGATCCACTCCAAAAAACTCCTTCCTTGTCTCTCACTCACAGCACTTCAGTTCTCTGTACGGTTCTCAGGACGTTTACTGTGACTTGGATGAAGATCAGACCACATTTTATGAATAATTAAAGCAGCAGTACAAGTGATTACAATCATCCATTTGTCTTGGAGCTGTAAGCATTGCTGCATGGCTTTGATCAGTGAAGGATACACACCAATACTAGTATCAGATATAGACCCAATATGTAGTCAGTAATGGCCATTACACTATACATCAAGCTACCATTTAAAATACTAAAAGAAAATATAAACATTTTTACAGCATTTAGCAGAAGCCCTTATCCAGAGCGACTTACAATTGATAAAGTCTAACAATCCAAGCAATTGTGGGTTAAGGGCCTTGCTCAAGGACCCAACAGTGGCAGCTTGGCAAAGGTGGGATTTGAACCCTGGACCTTTTGGTCCATAGTCCAGTACCTTACCCGCTAGGCCACCACAGTCCCCCATGCTATGAATGCCAAACATGCTATGAAACTGCACTTAAAAATATATCAAAGCCTTAAAATATCTGGATCACAACATAAGCTCCAACAGATAACAGGTTTTGCCAACTTTGATTGAGAACTCCGCTGGCTTGCACAGAACCTTGACCTCAACTCCATCAGACACCTCGAAAATGCACTGGAATGCCAAAAATGAACCAAAGCTTATTGTCCAACATCAGAAGCTGACCTCACAGTTGTGTTCCAAAATCTACTGGAAAGCCCTCTTAGAAGTACAAAGGCTGTACTAGTTTTGGCTATATCGTGTATCTATATTGGTAACGTATTCATACTTGGTCTGCACTCTTATTATTCCTTTTTGCCATTAACCTTAGCACTGCTCATGTTTGTTTCTCAAACACTACCTTTCAAGAGCCTCCAACAACCTGTCCTCCTATCGTCTTATCTTCCTCCCCTCGATCAGTAACCAAGGCGTGACCTCACCATAGCAAAGATGAGTCTAAGAAACTGAACACAGTCTGTCAAATAGAGGAATCGTCTGGCAACAACCCTACAGTTTCTCAGCGCATCATAAGAGAAAAACTTGGAGGTAATCACATAGGGTATGCATTGATTTGACTCCAAATTGACTCCAGACTCCAAATGCATGAAGAGTTAAGATGATAATAATGCATCTACCATGGCATGTCACTGGCATTACCATGTTGATGGACCTTAATAGCAAAGCTACCAAAAAATAGTGGCAGTTTGGAACATGGTAGTGATCATTGCAAGCAAAGACAGACAGGAATGTTTTGATTCTATGGGCTTTTCTGGCTCCATACTTCAGCTACTAGACATTCCTACTTCACAACAGCAGCATTTGCTGGGAAGACATTTAACCAACTGACATCTTATCATCTTATAAAGTTCTATGTCAAAAGTCCTTGAGCTATTCAGTATAACCCATCATACTTCCAATGGTTGTCTTTGGAGACTGCATGGGTGTCAGCTTATGGACCTGTTCTTAATGGCTGTGAAATGGTGACTCAGAAATCCAACTAAAATCCACTAGCAGCACGGGCTACATCCTTTAAGCCATGTACAACCCCAAATCAGAAAAGTTGGGACAGTATGGAAAAAGGTATGTCTTACATTTACTTTGTCTTTTATTTCATTGCAGACAGTATGAACCCAAGATATTTCATGTTTTGTCTGGTCAACTTCATTTCATTCGAAAACAAAATAATGGTGTGATTTCAAACAGGTGATGATAATCATGATTTGGTACAAAAGCAGCATCCATGAAAGGCTGAGTCTTTGATGAGCAAATATGGGCAGAAGGTCTCCAGTTTGTCAACAACGATTTAAAAACAATGTTCATCAAAGACAGATTGGAAGGGATTTACATATTTCTCCCTCTACAGTGCATAATATCATTGAGCAATTCAAGGAATCAGGGCAAGGGCACAAGCCTAAACTGAAGACCTGTGATCTTCGATCCCTCAGATGGCACTGCATCAAGAACCGTCTTTCATCAACAGCTGATAGAGATGGGCAAAGGATTACTTTGTCAAGCACTACAATACAGAGTTACATTCATAAATGCCACTTAAAACATTACTGCACAAAAAAAGCCTTATGTTAACCATGTCCAGAAAGAGCATCAACTTCATTGGGCTCTGAGGCTTCTGCGATGGACCTTGACACAGTGGAAATGTGTATTGTGGTCAAACGAATCAGTATTCTAGATTTTTTTAGAAGAAGTGGACACCATGTGCTCTGGACCAAAGATGAAAAGGACCATCCAGACTTTTATGAGCAACAAGTTCAAAAGCCAGGGTCTGTCATGGTACAGGGTTGTGTCAGTGCCCTTGGCAGAGGAATGTAGACTCCCTTTCTTATTAGTGATCTCTGCTATTTCAGCCACACTCTTGGCTAACAGGTGTATAATATAAACGTTTCTGGTCTACCCTAATAAAACAAAGTGCATAAGAAATTTCTCAATTTGGATGGAGAACTTGGCTGGCTTTCACAGAGCCCCGAGGTTCACAGGAACAGGAATGCCAACAAAGAGCCAAGGCACATGGAAGAACATCATTGGTGGTGAACACTGGTGTACAGTATGACAAATTCTTTTCTTTGCATATCCCAGCTTGTTACACAGGACAAGGCCAGCCATGATACAGTACCGTCAGAACAGAAATGGCTAAGAGCCTTACTCCAGGATCCAGCAGTAGCAGCTTGACAAAGCCAGGATTTGAACCCTCAATCTTTCGATCAGAGCCTCTGGTATGAATGAATCATTTTATAGCACAAGTCATTTACCTCTCTTAACTACTTTTATTTTCCTCCACATACAACTGTATCGTTTTACATTTAATACAAGAACTCTGTGAATAAAATTCCAGGTTAATTAACTTCAAAAAGCACCCTTAATCATAAACAAGGGTTTATTGATTGATAACATGTGCAGCAGCTTTCATAGAAGCTGATAAAATGTAATCTAAAATTCTTAGGTGGACACAGAAGATGATATCAAAGTAATATTAAGTTGAGACAATCTTTATTTATGTACAGCTCTGACTGGTTTCAATTAAAGTTCAAAAATATTTGCACCCACTTCAAAAATGTGCAGGATAGACGCGTAACAAATTGCAGACCAAAGAATAGTATTTGCGTGTACAGTGCATTTGCTAATCCTGTGGTTGTTAGGGAGTTCCTCTGTACATGGTGAAAGTTTGCTAAAGAACATGTGTAACTCTTCGTTTCATTCATGGAGCAGATGTTTCCTGTCTTTTTCGAACAAGTCTGATGCGCGTCCGACTATGACTGTCAGTTTCACATGTTTTTTTTACACCAGTACTTCCAACTGCACAGACTGCATTGTTACGAAACGCATATGTGCATATACATCATCCACGAATATGGCTCTGTGTGACAGGACATTCATTCATTCTGGTTATGGCTGTAGTAATCTGGACCCAATCCCAATAGATACTGGTTACAAGATGGGGATACAGTACGCTGCACAAGTGTTAGACCACCATTAGGTTAGATATATCATTGTTTTCACAATGGTATAATGAACATATATAATTATTTTCTCAGAAAATACATGAAATGTGTCAAGTCAAGTCAGATTTATTTAAATAGCGCTTTTTACAATGGAGCATCATCTCAAAGCAACTTTACAATTTTAGATAATCTCCAAATATCTACAATCATCTCCAATCCCAAATTGAGCAAGCCTAGGCGACAGTGGCAAGGAAAAACTCCCTAAGTGTTATGAGGACGAAACCTTGAGAGGACTCAAAAAGGGACCCAACCTCCTTAGGTGGCGTAGATGATAAATGTAAGAATTAAACTAATTTATCTAAACTAATAAGTTATGGAGTCATAGTTCAAATAAAACGTAAAATATGCACATCAGCATTAAGTAGTCCGATACACAGAGTCACTCTAGGATCTTGAGTCTAAGAAGGAAAGTCGTTGGCGGCACTTCGTCCCCAGCCAACCGGAGGAGTGTGTCTGTATTATTTTAAAAATGGGGGGAAAAAAATCTGAGAAAACAGCTTCTATAGACTATAGGGGCAAGTATTTATTTGGACTTCCCCTTGAGGAATAACAGCATCTGGCAGCTTCATTGAGAAGTCAAGTTGACCCATCGGAAATGGTCCTTTTGGAAGGGTAGCATCTCAGAAACCACTTTTTCAGAAGGGGAACAGGGTGAAAAAGATAACACATGCGACAGCTCATGGAGATTGTAAGTGGAAAAGAGTATTATGGAGTGACGAATCCAAGTCTGAACATTTTGTGTCCAATCGGCGACAATGCATTGTGATTAAAACACTATAAATACTTGGTGTACCACTTCTGAAACATCTATGTAACTAGTTTAGCTACTTCTTTCCTATTTTAACAGAACGCAGCACTGGTACGTGAGCCCTTAATCTGCTAATCAATACTCCAGTCCTTTAATCACTGAGCCACAAATAAGGAACTGTGTTTTTATAAGAGCTTGTAACTTCTGTGCAGCTGAAGGTTAAGTAACAGTTTGGTGGAGCCAGATTTGAACCTATCAACTTTCTAATTATTAGAAACCACTGAGAAACTGTTTCTTTTTATGGTTCTATTGTTAATGGTGATAACTTCAAAGAATTTAATGCAAATATCAGAACAGTGGACATTTTTACGATTGCGGAATATAACCTGCATGGTTCCTGTAGTGTTTTTGTAGTGCTGACAAAACGCACACTACATATAAGTGGTAATAATGGCTACCTTTCCATTCCGTGACTCATAGCTTTATTATGCTTTATCGTGCCTCACATTTCACCGTTAAAATCTTTCCTGGGCTCAAGAGGGAAGCATAAAATCTGCTCTGTGGTTAACATTGGGCTTTAATTCTACGCATTTTACAGGAGATCATTGCGTCATTTGCCACACAAAGAAAGCAGAGGGGGGCAAGCAGAGAACAGCCCTGGGCAGCAGTTATGAATGGTGCCATTTAAGCACCATCGAAGCATTAACGATGGCCAGCCAGTTATATGCCGGAATATGAAGGAGAATGCTCTCTTTTACTAATAATACAGACTCTCTTTACAAATATTGTAAAAATCTCACACGGAAAAAATTTTGATGTGTGCCCTAAATTCCAAATTTCATTCTTTGGATCTGTGGTAGGATTCAGATGGATCTGCGTCAACTATTTACAAAAAGTAGGCATTGAGTAAGACTGAGAGCAAGTAGCAATTCGGGGCTCTAATTAACCTTCACATTCAATTTGTTGAGACAGAATTCCACTCTTACTGTCTTACTACATTACCTCAGTAGATAGCCAGTCTGCTGTCACTATGGAAAATCCATCAGGGACTGCGTTTTAAGATGGAGAGAGCAGAAATTGGGGATTAGAACAGAGAATTAGCTGTGCCTGCTTTGCCAGATGACACACGTGGCATGGAGATTTTGGGACAGCCACAGATCGGCTTGTTAGACCGAGAGCCATGGAGTTCCTTCAGTCTGTGCAAGCAGGATCAAATGATGTTTGATTTATAGAAGACCATTTTCAACAGGATTACGAATATTTCCATTCAGCATTCTAGTGAACATTTTGCTGTATATACCATATTTTATGGCATATCCAATAATGGATAAGGTGTTGGACTACTGACACTCAGGTGGGGTAGCAGCCAAAAAAACTAGCCCACCACTGTGAAGACCTGAGTTTTGGCAGATTAATGTAGATTTATATTTACAGCATTTAGCAGACACCCTCATCCAGAGTGACTTACAACTGACAATACAACATACGATTCCAGAAATTGTGTTTTACGGTTTTGCTCAAGGGCCCAGAAGCACCAGCTTGGCAGTGCTGTGGCAGTTCTGGACCTTCTATTCAGAAGTCCAACACCTTAACTGCTGCACCACCGCAATCCCCAAAGTCAGCATGAATATGACATCTCCCTGCCACTTCTACAGAGAGAACATGGAAATGTACAGAACCAAATTAGGGAACAAAAAGGGATGGGGGTAAAGTGTTGATACTCAATTGACCAGACAGTTGAGGATAAATTCCCAGCACTGGCAAGTCCTCTCTTTAAAAAATCCCCTAACCCTCAATTGCTTGGATTTCACCTTAAGGACCCAGCTGTGGCAACTTGGTAGAGCTGGGATTTAAGCTCACAACCTTTGGATTCATGAGTTACTCGAGATTACTTTGTAATATATCAAAAGTGCCATTATTCATCGTACACTGATTTCACTTCCCTGCTTTCGGGCAGTGAAGTTGGCATTTCCTACAAGCTTTCCAGTACTGCTTTGGCTTTTCCGGCTTTTGGAAAGGCAGCACAATGTCAGCTGGGACAGGAAAGGATGAACGGCTCAGCAGTAACACCCACCGTCCATGGAGCTCTGCCATGATTGTTCCATTGATCCTGACTCATGAAAGAATAGCATAATATTCCCTCTTTTTAGGCCAGAGGGACTCTTAGGACTGTGCACATCTTGTTTCAGTATTGTTTAAAGAGAACGGAAAATAAGTGACTAATAAGTCCCACGAATGTTCCAGCACGTTCTGTCCATTAAAAATGCCTGCTACTGGTCAGAGACGACCACAAGTTAGGTTTTTCTATGCCATACCCAGTGGATGTGTGTAAGAATTTAGGAATTTAGCTACAGCTTATGACGTGGAAGCATTACATGATCTTGTTTTGCCCCGTTTTGGCCAACAAGCAACTAAAAGGAGGGAATGGTAAGGCACATCGAGGCACTTCCTTCAATTATGCAGCCAGAGGAAAATGCTATTCATTTCCAGTCAGCTACTTGTTTTTAAGTGGAAGCATCAAAGAGCAGATCATGTAGGAGAAGTTGTTGTTACATCACTTCAAACCATAATCAATTGTTCAAGTAATTGTGGGAATTACATTTATTTTTGCACTAAAATCAATGTGGAAGCATCTCATATGAGTACCTATAAACAGTATACTGGAATCAAAGACAATAGTACATTCTGTTTTTGTTTTTTTGCGAATCAGTGCAACAATATCAACATAACACGTAGATCTGCAGCAGATTAGCTTAGACTGTCTGTTAAAAAGTTGTTACAGTCGTTTTTGAGACTGCTTGCAACATCCCCTGTTGAAAAAAAAACAGCATTTGTTGTGTTTTTGACCCACCGATGGGTATAACTGTCACCAGCTTGGAATATTATCATGACAATCAAACTCTCCAAGAAATATTAACAGCAAAATTAGAAGGCTAGTCAGCACTACACCAGTACTACCATGCTAAGAAAACATTCAGCCAGTACAAACCCCATACTGGTATAAGCTGGTTTAGTTTGATTATTGCTTGCCCAAAACTACAACATATGCTGCTCTTTTTAACAAGGACAGCCAGGTCATTGGCTTGCTAGCATCTTCTGCAGTAATAACAATGTTAGCTAGATTAACTAAATCACTTAAACAAAGCACTTACTTTCATTCTGTAGCTGGTTAGGAGCTTTTGTGTATTTTGTTTCCAATTTAATTTGTTAAATTTTCATTAAACGTTGTGTGTAGCAAGACAGAAATGTACACAAGTGTGTAGCACAAGCTAACCAATGCTAACACCTTGCATGAGCTAGAGGCAGGCTAGTCAATGAAAGGCAAAATGGCTTTAAAGCTAAAAGCAGCCTTTTGTATTTCAAATCTGTGGCATTATATTATTTTATGCTGCTAAAATAGCCAATATAATGGGCAAATGTTAGAATTAGATCTTACATGTACATAATGCCAGTGTATAGCATTTTGTATATTGTGTCAGTTTAGATTTTTAGAGTTTCTATCTAGAAGTAGTAAAATGAGTGCTTGATAGTACTGATTGTGTTTCATTGCTTCATTAGACAGTCAAGAAGTTTAGATGCACTTGAGTAAGCAGATAATTGGAAACCTCCAGGTTTACATGACTCGGGCAGTAATCGGATATCTACTTTGCAACCAGCCAATAATTTCAGAGAAATATATGACATAAACTTCAAGCTTTAATATGAAATAATTAAATTATCCATTTTCTCGAGCGTATACTGCGTTTCAGGGTCTCCAAAAAGTGTTCGATAAGCGTTTTGCTGCCTTTAATTCCGTGTCTCGTTTAATTCTGAGGTTGCCAAATACAGCGAACAAAAACCTGGTAAATATCTATGGAAAAACATGTCAAGCCTTTAGAATACGCGGACCTGACAACCATGGTGGAAGGCTACGATTATAATCGGGTTACTGATATACATGCTACAAGTACTTTGATTATTGGGGTAAAATGTTGCTCTCTTTATCGGATTTCTTAATCTGATTTCTAGATCAGAGTATGCTGTATATATGACCACTTGAATAATCAGATAACTGCAGAAATCCGACTATGATTGGATTATTAGGTGCATGTAAACGCACTGAGTGACTCAGGTCACTGGCTTATAAATGTTCCTGGTAATTAAAGCGCCCATAAACCGAATACGGCACCCAAGACCCGACTTCCTTTTGAACCCAATTAAAATGAATAGGGGCTAACACTAACGACTGTCTCCAATTGCACTATATAACACCTCTGTGATTGCAAGTGGCACCTCTACAGGGATCCACATGCAGCTGGAAATGAACCACTGGAGTTCTGGATGATTGGAGTTTAGCACAGTTTGGTGATTTCCATGCTCTATTCATTAACTAGTGAGGTAAATCAGGTGGTTCTGAGCAATAAAATCACCAAACTGGGTTGAACTCCTGCCCTCCAGACTTAGGTCGGAGCTTAAGTAAGGCAGGTCTTGTGAATAAGGACAAATTAGCTTCCTATGCTGGGCTGCTGGACTTACTTGCTGTGAGAGGGTGAGGGGTTTGTTTATCCGGGGGAGCCTCGGAGTAGAACCACTGCTGCTTTGTATGAGAAGGAGCCAGTTCATGTCCCCTGATCGAACCCCCACCAGAGCAGGCATGTCCCTCTGGAAGAAAACTCAAGGGCAGACCCAGAACCCTCTGGAGGGGTTATATCTCAAAGTTGACTTGGGAACAGCTGGGAATCCCCCCAGCAGGAGCTGGAATCTGTGCAGGGGACAGAAAAGTCTGGGCTGAAATTCTTAGCCTGTCGTCACCACAACCCTCACCAGGAGAAGTGACTGGTCTTGTGACCAGTAATAAGCTGGTAAGATCCAGACAGGTTTTTTCACTAATCGATCAAAATACATGTATAAAGTGCAGTCATTTTTCAGGACCATTTTACATCCATGAAGCTATTATTAGATGTTTTCTACTCTCTAGGACTGGCCCAGTACACCCGCTAAGCCAAATTCTGTTCCTCTGGGTGCAATACAACACAAGGAGCATAGCATGCAGGGATATAGAGTAAACAGAGCAACACAATACAACTGAGTGCACGTGTGCAGGAGCTGTGCTGTCCAGATGTTAAATGAAGATTTATTTGAAGTCAGAGGTCGTAGCTGTCAAAAGTCGCTTTTGCACTGGGGAACTTTTTCATAGTTCTTAGAACTGGGCCCCCCTTTGTCGCGTGTTGCCACTGCTGGAACCATGGACGATCGTAGTACTTAGAATGCCATGTGTAGAGCTTATACTTCAAGGTAGGCACTTTTCTCAGCGCATAGGAAGTGTGCACTGAGTGATGTAAGTTTATGGTGATTGGTCCAGATGTAGTACTTAAAATGGAAAAAAACAGACAAATGCACCGACAATGAAGTACACTGAATGAAGTTTACTGAGCTTATGGTGGAGGTGGTTTTTATATTCTCAGTGAACTATGTGGAATATCGTAATGTATCGCAACATGCAGCATATCACAATGTATCGTGATATAATCGTATCGTGAAGTTATTTCCAATACCCACCCTTAGTGCAAAAGTGCCTAAATATGCTAGCTCACTTCAGTGGAGACTGGTGTTTTAGACTCAGAGATGCATCCGGCTGTGCCGGGTGTTACCCGGACACAATTAGTGATGTTTGAGGGAGAGCAGGTCGGATCATCTCCCTTCCACTACAGTGGTGGTTCCTTGGGTTGATCAAGGCACTAGCAAAGATAATGGACAGACACACCAGTCCATCGCAGGACATAACAGTTGCAGTCCCACAGTCTGATCACCCTATAAGACTTTCCCTCCATCGGATACAGCCAGCCTTGCCTCTGTGTGATCATACCCATCATCAGACAGCCTCCAGCTGCAGCTTTCTTCCAAATATCCCCTGCTTCCATCTTGAAAGCCCCCACTGGGTTTCATAAGAAATGGTTTGTTTATTCACAGCTTGGCAGTGATTGGATCACAGAGATCCATTATTCAGTGTTGGAGTATTGAGGATATATGGCTGACACACAGGGGAGATACTGGTTAAAGCTGAGCTCGCAGAGTGCGTCCAGAGAGTAAATAAACCCAAGATGACCCAGGAGCACGGATCTGTGGGATAGGTCAGTAGGCCACGGATATTGTGTGTTTAAGAAAACGTTTAAGAGGAGGACATTTGCTATTGATTCTAGATTACATAATGGGGATGTGCATTCAATTTCAGAACAATCACAACAACTAACAAAGTACAAGCACATACACAAAATAAGAATGAGAGCAATTCCTACTGTATTTAACATTTTTCATTAGTTTTACAACCTTTTAGTGCTTAGACATGAACAGTTTTGTAATTACTGTATGTAAACGAGATACAGTGCTACCCTCTAGTGGAAACAGTGTTTATTGTTTTATTAATTTTACGTTTATTGGGTGGGGTTTGGGGGTTAACTGGCAACGCAGGAAGCAAGGTGGGAACCAATCCTAGATATGTCAGCAGTTCGCTGAAGGGCACTCACTCACACTGGGGCACCTTTGGGACACTAACTGACCTAATGCATGTCTTTGGAATTTGGGATACAGGCCTATGGCCGGATACAGGGTGGTGCATTGTTGGGCTGTGCCTCCCCCCAGCCATGTTTAATATACCCACTACAGCTAAGTAGACACCCCGCAGAAATTTTCACTGCACCCCCAGTCAAAGCAGGCTGCATCCGGCCCCGGAAAGAACCCTAGGTAGACACAAGGGGGAACATGCTAAATCCACACAGGCGGTGTCCTGCCCAGAACTCAAACCCAGATCTCTGGAGCTGAACTCTGGACAAAAAAGTATTTAGTCAGCCACTGATTGTGCAAGTTCTCCTACTTAGAAAGATGAGAGAGGTCGGTAATTTTCATCATAGGTACACTTTGTAGCAGATCCACCCGTGGACGCCCCCTTCTTTAGACACAGACACATTTGCATTTGAAGAGCAAATCCAGCCGAAAGGCAAAACCAGGACTCTAAGCCAGGTATCTGTGGTGGTGGTGGTGATGGGCTAGTCCTCCAAGCCCTGATGAACATTAATTCTTATTCACAATAACCCACCAGGAAACGCTTTTTATTTCATTTTATTCATTACATTTTATATAAAATCTGGATCTTTTCTCCTTTAGGCAACAGTTAGCATTAAGAGTCACTCTTTTGCGGCTACAAACTTCAACCTCAGTCAGTCATGTGTATCAAGCACCTCTCCCACACACTCTCACACACACAAAGGCAAATCATGAAGTGGGTCAGATTACATTTAGTGCGGTGGTCCCAAACCGGCATGCTTAAAAAAAGAATAGAAAGAAATGAAACAAATTAAAACTGGTTTCCTACAGGACAGGTTTGAGACCACTGTCGTGTTGGTGCAGTTACATTAAGACGTCCAAAATCAAAAGCGAAACAAAAGCACTGGACAGAGAGCAGTTTGGTCTGTAGCAGTCCACCACTTCACCAGTCACCATTCCTGCTACGAACGGAATGTGGTGGCACGGCCTTGTGCGACGCTTCGTAAAGGGAGTACACAAAAGTCAGCACGTCGATCAGTCACGACTCCACAGTGAGGACGAAAACAAAACCACCATCGTTTTCACACGTCCTCTGGTGATTAGTCATTTGCGAAAGTTATTATTGCAGCTCTCAAACATGACGCTCGGCTCGCTGGGGTGCTGAGAAGCGGTGAGATTGTTCTGGAACGGTGAAGATGTTTAATTCAAGTGAGCGGTAAATTGAAGGACAGTCATTATTATCCATGCACGACGTTGCTATCATGGTTGAACGAAGCAGAGCAGTTACACCGAGCGAATCGTAAGAGAAAGTTTGTGACACGTCTCAAAAGTCCGTGAACGGGACATGATTCTTCACACAGCGTTTCTAGTCATGTGCAAACCTAAAACGAAAGCACCTCTGAAATACGTCAAACGGAAGGTCCACCACACATTCATAGGAGCCCAGGAAAAAATGTACTGTGAAAGTTGACGGTAGAACCACGAAGTGGCCAAATTACCACCAAAATTCATAGTACAGCTGTGAAATAATTCATAGTCAGGTCATAGTCCACCAAGTTTACAGTTGTACTATGAAATTTCACAGTAGAACCATGAAGTGGTCAAATTACCATCAAAAAATCATAGTAGAACTGTGAACTTCATGGTCAAACTGTGAAAGTTCACATTAAAACTCTCAAGCCATTCACAGTTTTACTATGAACATCCACAATACATTTTTTCCTGGGAGTATAGGCAAAGTCAGTCAATCTCTCTCTCTCTCTCACACACACACAATCCTCCATATAGTGTTCAAACACACACAACGAAATGATCATTGTTATTCTCACATATAGATCACTTAATGTCACATTATTCTAGCTCTTCACGAGTTGAAACGTTTAAAGTATGTTTTCAGCACAAAACGTCGACTCTGGAACAATATCAACGTGAAACGGAAGTTATATGAGCAAATGGATAAGAAAATAAAGTTCTTTTTTTGTGCGCTGTAGGACACGCGCACACACTTGCAGAGCATCCAGATGTCCAGCGAACAAAGTATCTAAACCGCTCACGTCATCGAAGGTGTCTCCTAAACAGGTGCACATTTTGGTCCGCAGCATTTGGGTGGCTTCCATGCCGAGAGCGTAAAAACGATCCTTCCATTTCTACATGCAACCGCGTTGACAGTCTTCATTCATGTGCAGTGCAAAATCAATTCACCAGAAGAAAAAAAATGATAAAAACAACGAAGAACTACTGCTGTCGGATGTGGTAAGCGATAAATGTGCGGTATGCAGAGTAAACCTGTGCAAGAATCTAAAATAATACACTAAAACTGAGGGTTATTTTAGGCCAAATCACTTGGGCTTGATACAGCTCAGCACAGATCTTACAGAGAATAGGTGTGAATTGATGGCAGGGTTTAGGAGACCAATCACAGACAGCCACTGTGTTCGCTGTGCATAATTATAAGGGGCGTAACGATGCATTGTGATGCAAACAATGTCACGTTATTGTAGAGAATGATGATGTCACGTGCGTTCTGTTTATTACGCCATGTAACGCAGTTGCATTTTTTGAACACCAGAGGGAGCCCAATTATACGTCATACATGCTCACATATGCATTTTAAACTGCTCTAATTCATTTTAACTAAAGGGGAGTAAAGATTCAGATTATTTTATTATATTTTTTACTATATATGTACATAAAACTATTGATAGTTAGACGACGCAAGTAAGCCCTTTGCATTGATATAGATATTCTATTTTGAAGGCTACTGTATTAGGTGGAGCATTGCTGTGTCAATATATTCCGTAACTTTTGACTTTGACACTTGCCGGATCACCCCACCCTTGGTGTTCCCCGGTGTTCACAAATTAAGCACTGAATAGAATATTTTATTTACAATTTAAACCTCGATTTCTAGTCATTTCTATTAAATGCAGGGGATTACACTGTTTTGTTTACAAACTAATTCAAGAAGATTGCTTTCCAACTTATTTGCACTTCCGAAACAAATAAACCCCATAAGACAATCGATTCACAAACTCCGTATCGTGAATCAATTCAAACTGTGAGCAAAGTGCATTGTTACACCCCTAATAATTACTCTAAGTTAATAGACGTATCCTAGTCAGGGTCGGGGTGAGGTCTATAACAGAATTTGCTGGAAGCACACAGAAGTGCATCCTAGATGGCACTTTGGTAAGAACCAGCTGTTGCTCTGATCATAAGTGGGTCAGAATGGTCAAAAATGACTTAAATACACTATATAGACAAATGTTTGTGGACACTGCCATTAAGCCCTGCTATTTCAGCAACACTCACTTGTAATACATTCATTATATTAACCGTACGTTTCTGGATTCTCCACAAACAGTGGCAGTAGAATGGGTTGTCCTGATAGTCCACAGAGAATTGGTTTGCCAACTTTGATTGAGAACTTGGCTGGCTTGCACCAACCTTGACCTCAACTCTATCCTGAAAATAGTTTAGCATCAGAAGCCAACCTCATGGTCATGTTCCAAAATCTAGTGGAAAGCCCTCTTAGAAGAACAAAGGATGTAGCAGCACAGGTGGGGGACCAACTCCATACTAATACCCATGTTCTGGGAGTAATCTTTTGGGTGTCCACAAACGTCCGGCTATATAGTGTAAGTATTTAAAACAACATGTCTGAAGCGGCAGTGCCCTCTTTTGGAAAGTTGTAGTATGACATCTAAGCAGCCACGTACAACGCGAACTGGAGTCCAAAAAAGTTTGGATCTCCCTGCTTTATCACCAAGCCTGATTCAACGCAAGGGCTCAAAAATGAGAAAAACAACGTCCACCTGGCAAGCTCTGTCTGTCTTGGTTCTGGATTCTGGGTGAACTATGATGTAGAAAGTCCTGGTGTCTGTGTCATACAAACACGCCCCCAACCCTCCCTCCAAAAAATAAGGCAAATAACAACATCATAAAGTCAAGCAAGAAATGGTCTCGTGTCTATAGTTTCGTGGCTTTTCCAGCTTATAAAAGCGCCGGATGCACTTCCCGCTGAAGGCCTCCCATTTTATCCGGGCTTGGGCTGAGCACTCACACTGAGACGCTTTCGAGGGTCTCATTGAGTTTCTCTAATGCGCGTTCGTCTCTCTAAATCCATTACACTAATGCTCGAACAGCGCATTTGGCACCGTTTCTATCTGCGATTGGTAGCATCAAAGCCCCTGTCAAGCGATTTAGCTAATAATGACCCCCTGCGCACACACAGACACACACACACACACACACAGACCCCCTCCTGCACTAAACCCCCAATCCCATGCAAATGAATTGCGCATTCATTCCACGTCCTGACCAGCTGACTTTTGAAAGACGTAATTAAGTCTTCAGTGTGCGTGAATCAAGCCATCCTCCACCTCCCTGTCGCTTGCGATTATAGCGTTCACTTACAGTACATGTGACGACCAAGTATTTCCAGAGTTATGTCTGTTCGGTTGCTATCAGAGGCCCTTCTATAGCGCTTTAAGAGTTCTCCAGCTAGGATCCCACCCACTGTTTACGTTAACTAATATGGTTCCAATGGATCTGTGGGGTACTGGAAAAATCAAGGCATTTGCAAAAGTCAAAGAGACTTTCCTGGGCCATCTGACAATGTTTAAAGATAAAAGGCCACGATTTCCACCAGTATCAACCACCGACTTGATACTGCACCCGGAAAAAACATGCATCCCATACAATATTCTCCACTCTCTGCTCTGTGTTTCTATCTTTAGCTTATAAATAATTCATTATTCTATTTTTTTAATAACTTATTTTTCCATGAAAGACCTACTTCGAATACAGTGCATGCTCATCTCCAAACACAAGTCAATATCCGGAATTCGATGCTCTACCACACGGAGAGCAGACCCTCTTAAACTTTACTAGAAACGTTGTGCAAAACATCTGCAGCATTGCTAGGCTCTAAACTTCTGGAGAAAGCTTTATTGCGTCTCCCTCCACTAGGGGGCAGGCTCCTTCACAATCTGTGCCACGCGAGCCGTGTTCAGAGGGGAGGCGGCCCTCTTCAGTGCCTTCGGTGCTCTTTGGGCCACAAGGAGAAGGTTGGTCAGAAGAAGCAGAGCTCTCGGCCGGATCCTGCCTGCAGGTTTGTGGCTCGTTGGGTGTACTCTCAGTCGCTCCCTCTGCTTCTTTCGCACCCTCTTCCGGCACGGGGACCGTCTCCACATGGCCTATCTGATAATACAGGACAGGTGCAGGCTCATTTGGGGCGGGAGCGTGTTCCTGGACGTCTTTGACGCACAGCAGGGTCGCTCCGTCTGGAAAGGCCTGCTTGAGTAGCATACCCTCCACCCCCTCCATCGTCTCCACCTGCTGGGTGCTCAGTTCTTCGTGCAGAAGACAAAGTGCCGGGTTGGGCGCCTCTTCCGCGTGCACCTCCTCTTCGTGCTCCCTCCTCCTCTCTTGCTCCTCGGCGCTCTGCAGGTGCAGCACGGCCGTCTCGTTCTCACGCTCCAGGCTGTGGCAGTGCTCCTCCAGCAGCTCCTGCTCACGCCGGGCCTCCACCGGCACCTCCACCTCGGAGTCAAGGGGAGATGGCGAGTGAGGAGGGCAGGAGTTCTGAACGCTCTCCTCTCCGCAGTCTTCTCCTGACCCGGAGCCCAGTGGGTGTCGCTGCTCCCGGTCCAGTTTCATAATGGTGTGCAAGTAATGCGTGCGAACACGAAGCGGGTTGAACTCGATCCGACCAGCCGTATTGTGGCAGCCATCTCGAGAACAGCCGCATGGGAAGGACAAGCGGTCCACCTGGGAACGAAGAAGACATTGGGGGGAAACAATGAAACAATACTGATCTGCCTTTATAAAAAATATAACATAGTAATAATATAATACGAAGCACATTATCTAAACAGAAAATGGGAATTGCGTTTTTACGCATTTACAGCATTTAGCAGGTGCCCTTATCCAGACCGACTCGCAACAGATACAAACAATCCAATCCCGGCTTGGCTGAGGTGGGATTTGAACCCTGGACCTTCTGGTCCATAGTCCAGTACCTTAACCGCTAGGCCACCATAGTTCACCATAGTCACCAAACACCTCCTACTTTAAATACACGTTATTTTTAATGTCCTGATATTTCCCTTCAGAATTCTCTGATATAATTCAGAATGCATTGTTCCATCAGTGATGGCAAGCCGTCCTGGCCCAGATGCAGCAAAACAGGCCCAAACCATGATACTACCACCACCATGTTTCACAAATGGGATAAGGTTCTCATGCTGGAATGCAGTGTTTTCCTTTCTCCAATCATAACGCTTTTCTTTTAAACATAAAAAGTTCTATTTTGGTCTCATCTGTCCACAAAACATTCTTCCAATAGCCTCCTGGCTCGTCCACGTGATCTTTAGCAAACTGCAGACGAGCAGCAATGTTCTTTTTGGAGAGCAGTGGCTTTCTCCTTGCAACCCTGCTATGCACACCATTGTTGTTCAGTGTTCTTCTGATGGTGGACTCATGAACATTAACATCAGCCAATGTGAGAGAGGCCTTCAGTTGCTTAGAAGTTACCCTGGGGTCCTTTGTGACCTCGCCAACTATTACACGCCTTGCTCTTGGAGTGATCTTTGTTGGTCGACCACTCCTGGGGAGGGTAACAATGGTTTTGAATTTCCTCCATTTGTACACAATCTGTCTGACTGTGGATTGGTGGAGTCCAAACTCTTTAGGAGATGGTTTTGTAACCCTTTCCAGCCTGATTAGCATCGACAACCCTTTCTGAGGTCCTCAAAAACCTCCTTTGTTTGGGCCATGATACACTTCCACAAACGTGTTGTGAAGAGCAGACTTTGATAGATCCCTGTTCTTTAAATAAAACAGGGTGCCCACTCACACCTGATTGTCATCCCATTGATTGAAAACACCTGCCTCTATTCTCACCTTCAAATTAACTGCTAATCCTAGAGGTTCACATACTTTTGCCACTCACTAATATGTAATATTGGATCATTTTCCTCAATAAATAAATGACCAAGTATAATATTTTTGTCTCATTTGTTTAACTGGCTTCTCTTTATCTACTTTCAGGACTTGTGTGAAAGTCTGATGTTTTAGGTCATATTTATGCAGAAATATAGAAAGTTCTAAAGGATTCACAAACTTTCAAGCACCACTGTATATTGCGATATTCCACATAGTTCACTGAAAATATAAAAACAGCTGAAATAAAAGATAGTGTGTACAATCTGATTCGTCTTAATACATCACATCAGGTTGATAATTCATTGGACAAAAAGGAGTCAAAACCCTGTACTGCGACATCTACAAAACCGGAGATTCTAGTTTACACCCCATATAAAATCTGCCTTCAACAAATATCGATATTTGAAGCTTAAAATCGATGTAGTATATTGCAAAAATAAATATCACAATATATTGCTGAATCGATTTATCATCACAGCCCAAAACTACATACACTAATTTTAATACCAGGCTAGAGGCAAATGACAAAGCCTGATAGAGTTTGGTCCTACGTGTTTAAATGAAGGATGCTAACGTGTAGCAATATTTGATTTCAATCAAACCATCACGGAGAAGAACTAGTTCACAGCGTTATATGGCGTCTGTGCTGAGGGACTTCGCCCTGTGCATTAAAGCGGAAGACGAATGAGGACAGACCACCATCTATTACAATGGACGGCTGCAAGAAGTGCACCGGGCAGCATGTCATTTGTTATAGAAATGTACCTGACAGACCGTCGACAGAAAGAAATGGTCTACACTATCAAACTGGCACTGGTTCATGAATGTGAAAATGCAGTGAATGCAGTGGGCTACAGTCAGCATGAGCCCAGTTCATTGGCAGACTGACTGCAGAAATGTTATGGTAAATTAACCATAGTAACTACGGAATTAGATGAATATAACCATTAGATTAGATATACCATTGTTTTAGCAAGGTATAATGACCAGAATTAATTATTTCTCAGTCACTTTATTAGAACATAACCAGAAAATACAGAACGAAGATCAGTGGAAGACAGTATTATAGAGTGACAAATCCAAATTAGAACTTTTTGGGTCCAAACGTCAGCAATAAGTTATATATGGTCAGTACACCAGCGCTAAAACAACAAATCTAAAGGTGGCCTAAGACTTTTGCACAGTACTGTAAATAGTTACATGACATTAGAAGATATCCCAGATGGTAATTGGGCTATATGGTAATTCCATGTGTAACCTTGGGTAACAAGTATGCCATGTTGTCAGATTCTGAAATGGTCAAGTAGGGTTTCCTAAATGAATTCACATCACTAGAATATCAGTTATCATGATAATTTATCAGACGATTATCGTTTGTCTAAATCATTTTTACTGTTCCAAACCTAATGATTAACTGAATTTAGTTCATTTAAAGCATCAAGTGTGGAAGCACACATTGGGAAGCTCCTGTTTCTCTGCGCTGCTGCGTTTGGCCCAGAGAACTAGCATGACTCATATGTGAGGAATGGAGGGGGTGTTATAATCTGCCCTTAGGGCATCACACACTTACCCGTTCACTCACTCATTTACATCTAGGGACAATTTACTGTAGCCAGTTTACCTATGGCAATGTTTCATGAAGTGGGAGGAAATACCTCCAGAGGAAGCATACAGAGAAATGTGAGCACTCAGTATCAGAGTCTTGATTTCAATTCAAGTCTTGCTTTTCAGTTTCCAATGATTTACTTAATAGCCAAACCTGTCAAGATACATTTTTATTAATAGTATTTGGAAGACTTTATTATTCAAGATCGATGGAGCTGTAATATACCGGAACATCCGCCATTCTAGCTGTGGTCTGAGTTTCCATCTCTGGACTAGCCAATAATTTGAATAGGAGATGTTATTAGGTCATCACTGTGGAACTCGAATAGTGAGGTCACCATCAGTATTATGTTTATATCACTATTACTGTTTATATCTGAATTGTCTGGCTTTGTTGTCAATTGACGAATATGACTTGCTGTGATGACCAATTTGGCTAAAATAAAATTTTGGTCACCAAAAATGGTTAATGGTAGGCTGTGGTAAAGAGCAGAGACAAGTGTAGACACAAAAACTTTAGCTTTAACTAACAAACTCAACTCGTGAAGGCATTTGGCTTCTAGCACTTCGTACAAGAGGTTTAAATAGCAGCGGATTTGATTACAGAAATGCAGGACAGGTGAGAGGAATCAATACACTGGTAAATGGGAATCACTTCATAATTTCCAGGGACATTACCCAAGTTATCTGTAATGACTGTTCAAGTAAAGTATAATACAATAACGTATATACAATACATTATCAGTCTTCCAATGTTTCTGTAGATCAGAAGCACTTTTGCAGAACTACAGTACTGTGCAAAAGTCTTAGGCCACCATGCTATTAGATTTAGTGTTTTGGCAATTGCATAATGACCATATATAATTATTTCTCAGTCTCTTTATTAGAATACTCCCAGAAAATACAGACATTTTTACATTTTACATTCACAGCATTTAGCAGACGCCCTTATCCAGACCGACTTACAATTGGTACGGTCTTACAACGGTCTTACGGTGTAAGGTCTTGCTCAAGAACCCAACAGTGACAGCTTGGCAGAGGTGGGATTTGAACCCTGGACCTTCCGGTCCAGAGTCCAGTACCTTAACCGCTAGACTACCACAGTCGCCACAGACAATTTGTATGAAGTATTAAAAAACTGAAACAAACAGCTTCTATATGCTACAGTAGCAAGTACTTAAATGGGATCTCCCCTTACACTTGAGCAACAGCAGCATCCATGTTTGGATCTTAAAATTAAGACTGAGAAATAATTACATACGGTCATTACACCATTGCTAAAACAACATAAGACCTTTGCACAGTACACTACATGCTTTCACCAAACAAAGGCACACCGCAGTTCTCTAACCTGGCACTTGATGCCGGCCCGACTGCAGCCACACTGGTGTGGGTCACAGTAGAGGCGGCAGTCACAGCCACACTCCTCTCGGGACAGCCGGATGGCTCGCAGTTCCATCTTCTCACGGGTATCGATTCGGGCGATGCCCGAGGCACGCAGCAGCGCCCGCCGTCGCTTGGTGGGCAGAGGCTGTAAGAAGAAGCAGTCATCCACCTCAACACCCTCCACATCTAGATCCTCATCGGACACATCATCCAGGGTCAGCAGGTCAGCCTGGGCACACTGCACTGTCCCATTCCGCGTCAACTGTGTGTGTGGGATTCAGATTAAACTCATGATCATAGCTGACAAGTTAATCAATGATCCTTTTCAAGCTGGCATCAGGTGGCACAGAAAGGGACTGGAAGATCAGCAATGCAGTGTTTCAACAATTCGGGTGCTACTAAAGAGCACAGGGGGATTGACCACATTCTCTTCATTTACTGTACAGTGGTACCTCGGTTATCGACCAAATCGGAACTCGTCGAATTCGGTTCTCGGTGCATTTTGACTAGAAAAATGTGTCCTCGGTTCTCATCCTTTCCTCGGTACTCAGCACACTTGCCTAACTTGTACGAGTCGGCATGTTTTCTGCATCCTTGAGTCATGATTTATGATTCGTGAATCAGTACACAGTGATTCAGTGACTCAGACTCACAATAGCCCTTGCTCAGTGAAGATCTCCGCTGTGGTTTTACATCTACAGTAGGGGTGGGCGATATGGTAAAAATATTATATCACGATATTTGAAGACATTTTCACCATACACAATATTTATCACAATATATGTGATCGCCGACAAAATGCACCAGTAGCAAAAGATGCTTGAAACTACAATTCAAATGTTATCCCATACTTAGTAAAGTGATTTATATTCAAAATGTGCAATTCATGCAATTAAGAAGGACTAATTACACTCTTTATGATTAAACAAGCAGTTGGTCAGTGTTCTTTAAGCACTTACAATATCCTAACAAAATGTATCACAATACAACAAAATATCATCATATTGCCCACCCCTAAGCTACAGTACTAGTGCAAATTAAGTTCCCATGGGTCCTAAAATGGTTAGTAATGACAGCCAACCGAAAGGAAATCAGGAACTGAATCCTCTTGGCTTTCAGAATAAGCAGTTAGTATAGCAGCTAGCGCCTCGAGTTCGCCAATAGATTAAGTGTTTTGCCTTTACTTTTCACTTTCAATCCATTACTCACTAAATTACATGAGATTTTTCAACCCTTTATTATAAAATAACCTTTATGTTAATGATTTTGGACAGCTGTAGGTTAATGTAAGTGTTAATGAGTAATAAGCTCCGTCATGATACAGTATAGACTATGCTAAACTCATAAATTTATGGCACATTTAACTTATGATGGATTTGTTCGGAATGTATCGCCATCGTAAATCACGGAGCACCTGTACAATACAACTCCATTAATGCATATAATGCCTTACACAGTGTGGATTTTCTGGGGGTCTGGAACAGATTCATTTAATAATCATTATTCTTTATCATTATTCGGTACTCGACAAGCCTTCTGGAATGAATTAATGACAATAATCGAGGTACCACTGTATTACCCAGTATGCGAAATTTTAATTTAAAGGATTTATTGTAATTAAAGATTCACTATTAAACCGTTAGATATCAAAGTGCATATCATTTGCACTTGAAAGAATAAGCTGTCCTCACCTTCATCTTTCGAGCATTCAGCTTCTCCTGGCGTAGGTGCTGACGTAGAATATGGCGGTGGCTGGTCTCCTGCTCTCGGGCAAACTCCCCCAGAGTGTACTGGCGTATGGCACAGTGATGCCGTGCCATACCCAGCGAGCTGCCACCTTGGCTTGGCACACTTGTGAAGCCTTGCCTTCTGGAGAAGTAGTAAACGGTCACTGCATCGAAACGCACCTGCTTACGACCCAGAGTGGGTTTCTGTCGCCTTAGTATAGAGGTGGCTGTATGGAGAAATTGGAAACAGGTGCTTAATGGTGGTTGTTCCCTAATTCAGGAGATTGTGTTCTATGTGTGTCTTATGGCCTGGTTAGTACAGAAGCATAGCCAGATCAGGGGCCAGATTCATTAAAGCTTTCTCAACAAAAAACTTGACGGTTCTTAAGACGAACACGAAGAGGTTCATAAGAATGTTCTTCAGTGCAATTCTCGAGAAAAAGAATTTCTCAAATATTATCTTACGAAAATCTTCATATGTAGGCTACGTTGCATTTTTCAACTAATTTATTATACAGAGTGAGACGCTTTTTAAACTCATATTTATTGTTATTTCCATTATTTGGTTTAATCCGCTCAGAGTAAAAAACAACAAACCAATATATACAGTGGGGTAAAAAGTATTTAGTCAGTCGCTGATTGTGTAACTTCTCCTACTTAGAAAGATGAGAGAGAGGTCTGTAATTTTCATCATAGTTACACTTCAACTATGAGAGACACAATGAGAAAAAAGATTCAGGAAATCACATTGTAGGATTTTTAAAGAATTTAATTGTAAATCATGGTGGAAAATAAGTATTTGGTCACCCACAAACAAGCAAGATTTCTGGCTCTCACAGACCTGTAACTTCTTCTTTAAGAATCTCTTCTGTCCTCCACTCGTTACCTGTATTAATGGCACCTGTTTGACCTCATTATCTGTTTAAAAGACACCTGTCCACAGCCTCAAACAGTCAGACTCCAAACTGAACCATGGACAAAGACCAAAGAACTGTCAAAGGACATCAGAAAGAAAATTGTAGACCTCCACCAGGCTGGGAAGAGTGAATCTACAATAGGCAAGCAGGTTGGTGTGAATAAATCAACTGTGGGAGCAATTGTAAGAAAATAGAAAACAGACATACAAGACCACTGATAATCTCCCCCGACCTGGGGCTCCACGCAAGATCTCATCCCGTGGGGTCAAAATGATCATGAGAACGGTGAGCAAAAATCCCAGAACTACACGGAGGGACCTGATGAATGACCTGCAGAGAGCTGGGACCAAAGTAACAAGGCTACCATCAGTAACACACTACGCCGAGAGGGACTCAGATCCTGCAGTGCCAGGCGTGTCCCCCTGCTTCAGCCAGTACATGTCCAGGCCCGTCTGAAGTTTGCCAGGATTGGGAGAATATCATGTGGTCTGATGAAACCAAAATAGAACTTTTTGGTAAAAACTCAACTCGCCGTGTTTGGAGGAAGAAGCATGAGGAGTTGCATCCCAAGAACACCATACCTACTGTGAAGCATGGGGATGGAAACATCATGCTTTGGGGCTGTTTTTCTGCAAAGGGTGAAGCATGACAATGATCCCAAAACACACCGCTCGGGAAGTGGCTCCATAAAAAGCATTTCAAGATCCTAGCCAGTCTCCAGACCTTAACCCAATAGAAAATTTGTGGAGGCAGCTGAAAGTCTGTGTTGCCCAGCAACAGCCCCAAAACATCACTGCTCTAGAGGAGATCTGCATGGAGGAATGGGCCAAAAATACCAGCTACAGTGTGTGCAAACCTGGTGAAGACTTACAGGAAACGTTTGACCTCTGTCATTGCCAACAAAGGTTATGTTACAAAGTATTGAGTTGAACCACATTTATTGACCAAATACTTATTTTCCACCATAATTAACAATTAAATTCTTTGAAAATCCTACATTGTGATTTCCTGGATTTTTTTCCCCTCATTTTGTCTCTCATAGTTGAAGTGTACCTATGATGAATATTACAGACCTCTCTCATCTTTCTAAGTATATATATATATATATATTCCCTCTGAGTGGATGAGGCAATTCCAAAGGCAAAAGGGGTCCAACCCAGTACTAGCAAGGTGTACATAATAAATTATTTTATTTTTGTTCCAGTTTTTTTTGGCTTGGAATCACAAACAGTTTTACTATGTTTTCACTGTTTAAAAGGAAGGTCGCAATGCTTTGTGATCAAGTTCTGCTGCTGAAGTGGACATTTGGTTTCACTCGCTCCCTCGCTCCGCTGAGTGCTCATCTAACACCTTTCACTTCAGTTAATCCAGTAGTATAAGATAGCCCATAAGATGGCGTCTGGGATTCACCTGAGAGGAAATGGCGAGGCAAAGTGAGTGAGGGAATGTTAAAACGCTTATTGAAACACAGGGTTACGCTCACACTGCAGGTAAAAGTTGGGCAAATCCAATTTACCTTGAAAACATTCCCTGTTTTAATAGTGTATCCAGCTTGGAGCCACCCAGCACAACCCCCATCCAAATTCACCAACAATATGGAGTCTACTGTATTGAGTAGTAAATGGTGACAGAATAGCAAGGACAAGAAGGTGAAAGAGGGCCAAGATTTGATGGCTTTCTATGGAGAGATCCATCTGGATGTAAGAGCAGAGCCAGACGTGGTGGGACCATGATGTGCAAGGCTTTACAGACACAGAATTAATCATAAGTTTTAGAACGAGAAAGGCAATTCATTCTTCCCTTAACACGGATCAGTTGTCCTGTCCCCTCTGTAGAAAAACAGCCCCAAAGCATGATGTTTCCACCCCCATGCTTCACAGTAGGTATGGAGCATTCTTCTTCCTCCAAAAACAGCGAGTTGAGCTTTTACCAAAAAGTTCTATTTTGGTTTCATCTGACCACATGATATTCTCCCAGTCCTCTTCTGGATCATCCATATGCTCTCTGGCAAACTTCAAACGGGCCTGGACATGTACTGGCTTAAAGCAGGGGGACACACCTAGCACTGCAGGATCTGAGTCCCATCTCGGCGTAGTGTGTTACTGATGGTAGCCTTTGTTACTTTGGTCCCAGCTCTCTGCAAGTCATTCATCAGGTCCCTCCGTGTAGTTCTGGGATTTTTGCTCACCGTTCTCATGATAATTTTGACCCCACGGGATGAGATCCCAGATCGAGGGAGATTATCAATGGTCTTGTATGTCTTCCATTTTCTTACAATTGCTCCCACAGTTGATTTATTCACACCAACCTGCTTGCCTATTGTAGATTCACTCTTCTCATCCTGGTGCAGGTCTACAATTTTCTTCCTGGTGTCCTTCAACAGCTCTTTGGTCTTGGCCATGGTTCAGTTTGGAGTCTGACTGTTTGAGGCTGTGGACAGGTGTCTTTTGTACAGATAATGTGGTCAAACAGGTGCCAATAATACAGGTACCAAGTGGAGGACAGAAGAGCTTCTTAAAGAAGACGTTACAGGTTTGTGAGAGCCAGAAATCTTGCTTTTTTGTGGGTGACCAAATACTTATTTTCCACCATGATTTACAATTAAATTCTTTAAAAATCCTACAATGTGATTTCCTGGATTTTTTTTCTCATTGTGTCTCTCATAGTTGAAGTGTACCTATGATGAAAACTACAGACCTCTCTCATCTTTCTAAGTAGGAGAACTTGCTCAATCAGTGGCTGACTAAATACTTTTTTGCCCCACTGTATGTCACTTTGTCTATTTTTCTGTAAGTCACTCGCCTATCGCCAAAAATATCTATGAAACAGACATGGGTGAGATAAAGAGTTAAGATTGATAAACAAAACAGTTAAGGGCTTTTAATTCCAGGTTTTCCAGGTATGTTATTGAACCAGTATGGTACAGTAATTCAACAATATGTAATACTGTACCATCTTATGCTATTCTACCACAATACAAAACCAATGGCATCAACTGAAGTTATTAATTTGAGCCCCATTATAACAGTCTTAATGAGTAGCTGTTAACACAAATATTTAATTAGTAACTGGTTCCACTTTGACTCTTACGTGTGAGGGAGCTGGAAGGGGCGTTGAGACTGTCGCAGCTATCCACGCTGTCATTGCTAGAGATATCATCGTCCGAATCTTTGGGTGTCGAGCATGGCGAACCGCTGTCCACCTCCTCAAATCTGCGCTTCAGGCCAAGAGCTGATACTGTCTCCATGGAAACACAGTGTTCTGAGGACAATAGGGACATACTTAGTTTAGCCGTCTGTTGGACAAAGTGGTCAAAATGCAACAAACAACAACAAATTACAATTAAAAACATAACTGTCAGTGATACCTGTCCATTACAGGTATCACTAAAGAAATAACCTAATGTAGTTTATTTAAAAGACACCGTGCAAACTACCACATTTGATATCATCCATATTTAAAGCTATAGGATGCAAGAACAAATTCCACTGTTTGGTCAATTTGATAACTGCCCATGTTGTTTATAAAGTGCTGCTGTGAGGTTGTGACACTGCAATTAGTTTTCCTGTAAATGCTTGACATTGTGAAATAACTCAATCACCTATGTAAGAACCAACTTCACAGTACTGTGCAAAAGTCTTAGGCCACCATTAGATTTGTCTTTTTAGCAATGGTATGATGACCATATATCATTATTTCTTAGCCTCTTTATTAGAATACCATCAGAAGAGAGAATAATTTATGCATTTTTAAAAACTGGAAAAAACCCCCAATAAAAACAGCTTTTATAGGTTACAGTGGCAAGTGTTACACTTGAGCAATAACAGCATCTCGCAGCTTCATCGGGATGCCAAGTTGGCCCTTCTACACTCCAAAGTAACTTGATCAGGAATGATTTTTTGGAAGGGTAGCAGCCAAGAAATAGCTTTTTTCCAAGGTGGTCACTAAATACTGACTTTTGAATGCAGACACCATTTGCTCTGTTTGTAATTGAGTGCATATTTTCTGTATTTTCAGTTTGTGTCTTAAAGAGACTGAGAAATAACTATACATGGTCATTAATTTACATTTACAGCATTTAGCAGACGCCCTTATCCAGAGCGACTTAGTTGATACAGTCTTACAATCCAAGCAGTTGTGGGTTAGAGGCCTTGCTCAAGGACTCAACAGTGGCAGCTTGGCAGAGGCGGGATTTGAACCCTGGAACTTCTGGTCCATAGTCCAATTCAGTCACTGTCATTCTAGCCAGGGTCGAGGGAAAGCCGGTGCCTGGCCGGTGACACAAGGTGCAAGGCAGGAACAACCCTTGACAGGGCGCCAAATCATAGGGCACGTACACTCACACACTCAACACACCAGTTAACCTAACACACGTCTTTGGACTGTGGGAGGAACCCGGAGTACCCGGAGTAAACCCATGCGAACACGGGAAGAACATGCAAACTCCACACTGGCGGAGCCCAGGGTCGGGATCGAACCGCTGTGCTAACCACTGTACCACCGTGCCGCCCACATGGTCACTATACCATTGCTTAAACAACAAACCTAATGTTGGCCTAAGACTTTTCCACAGTACTGCATGTCACGCATGATAAACAGAATCCACAAAGAAAAATGGTAACAGCCCACTGTCAACAAAACTGAACTTCACAAAGGTTGGAAACATGGAGTCATTTCATATCAGAGGTCAACGCTTGAAGATGCAACTCTGTGTCTGTTGAAAACAACGAACCTGTTCAACCACCTCAACAATGATTAAGATTAGAATTTATGTTTATTCCGGTTACTGCTTACCAAGTCACAAAAATGATTAACGAAACAAATTATATTGTACAGAAATTGCAGTTCTTGCACAGAAAACACAAAGAGACAATTTAGTCTAAAGTTTAAAAAAATTACCATTACTTGCCACTATTATTGATTTACGGTTAAACACATTTCAAAATATCATTAATACAATATGATTCATGGGCACCTATAACATGGTGGTAATATTTAATCATTTGGAAGTGTACTTAAGTTTGTTTTAAAAGGTTTTACTAGCCTAAGTAGTCTCTTATTTCTCTTTTTCTTTATTCCATATCTTAGTAGAGAAATTAGCTTGATTGCTGGGTTTAGGTGCAAATTATGACAAGCAATCAAGAGATCATAGCTCAGGCTAAAATAATAACAAAAAGACATTAGCCATATCACCCACCCCTAACCTAGCCTATACAAAGAGCAAATATTGGCCTATGGATAAATTCAAATAAGAATAAGTAAGTTTTTTGGGTGGTATATAGTGATTCTTTCCCACATTGTGACATAAGCCAGTCAATCAGTGTTTCCAGCATGGTGAGTCACATGACATTTCAGACCCAGGTCAGTGGTTTAAATAACAGTGTTTGTCTACGGTGTGTCAAAGATGGCTCTCAATTCCAGGAGGACAATACAGCAGTGTACAAATCAACAACAAGTGTCCTGTCAAAAGTGCTTTCATTGACAAGAGACTACTGATAAGACTTAAATGATCCTATTACATACTGTGGCTATTTAGCCCATGGCTACTGCAATACGTTTCCATTACTCCCTAAAGGCATCCAGATCAGCATCTCAAAAATAGGTCTCAAAAAACAAACCACTTACTGTTTTACTTGATCAAACAGTCTCAATCTCAACTTTAACCCACATACTTAACATAAGTCTTGTTATATACTTAATTATGAAAAGACAAAGCCCATTACTGTCTCTGTAGATACTTCATGCATGACTAATCTCAGACTATGGAAATGGAAAAATACATCGAATTCCAGCATTTGAAATGCATATCAGTACCATTAATAGGATGCACTGGTATGTCAAAGATTAAACTTCATCTTTAAAGCATACATTTACAAAAAGGCAAAATTACTTGGAGGTAAGAGCCAGCTACTGGAGCAGTTCCTGAAGACCTAGATGCAGTTACAGAGAATTGTGATGGACTGGCACCCCACCCAATGCTGTCCAGGATAGGATCTGGACCACTCCCCCACCCTAGGTTCCTGACCAGGATAAGCAGGGTCAGAATGGGGAGGGGGATAATTACGTTACAATGCCTGCCCTTAAAATGACCGTAAATTTACATTTACATTTACAGTATTTAGCAGACGCCCTTATCCAGAGCGACTTTTGGTACAGTCTTACAATCCAAGCAATTGTGGGTTAAGGGCCTTGCTCAAGGACCCAACAGTGGCAGCTTGGCAGAGGTGGGATTTGAACCCTGGACCTTCTGGTCCATAGTCCAGTACCTTAACCACTAGGCCACCACGTAAATGTATTCTATAGAATTATTCAGAGCTTTTATGAATTTTATGGCATGGTGAAAATGTCTTAGATAATGTGTATATATAAGCATTAATAAGGGCCATATTCAAAACGTGGGCTGTGACTTCACAATTTCTTGGACTGATTTAGCCACACAGTTTATATTTATGGTTTTAACCAGAACCAATGCCAGATGGGCTGCAGTAGACCATTTTGAGATAAAGCAGACTTTTGTATACTGCGTGTGTCCAGCTTGGGTGAAATAAGTTCCAGATGATCGCTGGGCTTTCGAAGTCCATTATGCCTTAAAGCTAAATCTGTCAATGTATGCCAAAATCCCCAATATGCAAAGATGAGCCTTAACAGAGATGTGAAAGACCTGCCATGTTTCTATCATCAAAAATACTTGGAATCCAGAGGGTTGTGTCCTCTAACGTGCCTTGTTCAGTACCTCATGCATAAAGTAAGGAGGAGGCCTGCTTAACATATGCCATGACATTTTGTCACACCCTCTGTTCTTCATATCAGAGCAACCCTGGATCAGACACAGAGACGTCTTCGAGGCTGACCAAGTAATTACACTAAATCTAAATTGAATGCATTAAAGCTAAACATTCTGTGAAATTACATTACATTAAACAGTTAACCGCTCCCCTTTGAGTTAAACATGCAGAGCTGAGAGTTCATGATAAACCTTCAGTAAACTAGGCCAACTGTTGTCCCATATCTCTCAGATGACCATTTATTTAGGTTTGCAACAACGGTGCACCAATTTCTCAGCGTGCCGGATATCTTTGCCATCATCTGGTTTTCCCTATCTAGTACTGCCATCATTGCTGGAGCTGCTGATGCCCCTGCTTGCACAATGGTAGCCACTTAGACCCTGTTTTGTACTCCATCATTCCCAGCCATTAGCCATTCTGTATGGGTGCTTGTATGAGTCAACGTGATTCTAATGCAAGATTCTAACACCCTCGGCTTGCTGTGGTTCTTCTCAACCTTCAAACCTACCTTACTAGACATTGGTGCATTATTCTGATGCAATGCCTGGACATGATTCTTCGTAGCCACCTTCACTACCTGCTCAAGCTCAGGCCAGGCTCAGGAGGGAAGTCAGCAAAAAAAAATGCGTACTCAACTTGGCAAGTGCAATTTACTGCCATTCATTCCAAAGGTTTATCCTTTTCTGATTAATGAACTCAACAGACAAACAGGATTATAATATATTCCAACAAGTCCATCGCCAGTTGAATTTATTGTAAACCATGGAGTGCAATACATACTGTATATATCAGAGTGTAGCTTAAAACATGACCACGCCCCCGGCTTTTCCTCACTACATTTGCCAGCGCTCAGCCCTCCCGCCATGTGATACCCTTCATTATGTACTGCCGAGCGCAGAAGAGTATCGTACTACGTAGCGTAAGAATCCAAACAACTATTACATTTATTTATTTATGTAATAATTTCAATAATTTCATTTTCGCAATATTGCTCGTCTTCACTGTTCGCTTTCTATTAAAGATGCTGAAACTCTGCTTCATGGTCTCATATCATCCTGCTTAAACTACTCTAACTCCATTCTCGCTGGTATCCCAAACCACTGTGGTAGCCTAGCGTTTGACGTACTGGACTATGGACCAGAAGGTCCAGAGCTCAAATCCCACCTCTGCCAAGCTGCCACTGTTGGGTCCTTGAGCAAGGCCCTTAACCCACAGTTGCTTGGATTGTAAGAACGTATCAACTGTATGTCGCTCTGCATAAGGGCGTCTGCTAAATGACATAAATGTAAAACCATCCACCCACTTCAGTATCTGCAAAGCTCCACTGCTAGACTGCTTTCTCACTCTGGAAGAAAAAAAAAAAAATCAGCTCCTATCACCCTAGTTCTGTTTCAGTTGCATGAGTTACCTGTCCTGCTTTGCATTCAGTTTAAAATTTGTCTGTTAACATAAATCTCTGCATGGTCTGGACCCAGCCTACTTATCCGAGCTTCTGCACCACTACAGCCCTGTCTGAACACTCAGGTCCTCTAATACAGCTTGTCTGTCAAATTTAGACTGTCCACTGCTGGAGGCAGATATTTAACTGTCATGGCCTCAAAACTACTGAATAAAATACCACAATGTATTCGTAACGGTTCCTCGTTTTCCTCCTTCACTCAGCTCAAAACCTACCTCTTTTCTCAGTATTTTTTCTTCCGCTTCCTGAGTAATGATTTTTCTGTAAAGCGGCATTGTGTATGACAAAGGTGCTACATAAATGGAACTTGTTATTATCATTAAGTAATCACATTAGATTTGTTAATGCTGCTTTACTGTTGTGCCAGTTATTACAGCAGTATGTTCATGATCAACAGAAAGAAAAACATCTTGACCTTGATGAAAATAATTGCACTGCATTTAAATTATAATGTTATTATAATGGCTTTGACATAGCCCATTATTAAATCAGACTTAACAGCGTTGACTTGACATGGAAGCACTGCAGACAAAGGCATTGTTTATACTATCCTTTGTCCAACTGACTCCTTTGATGGCCTGCAAGCCACAGCTTTCTGCTGTTATGCTGAAAAGTCCTTGCCTGGGTGGAATTAGATCAAATATCAAACATGTCCCAGATGGGCAACGACTTGAACGTCCACACACAGAACTACAACGCTAACTAGAAGCAGCTGATTTTTACAGTCATTAAAAACTAACGAGTCATTGATAGACGACTTCGCTTTCGTTGCCAGTTTGTGCATATCATGCTGACGTCACTTTTGTTTGCAAATCTCACCAGTACACCAAAGGACATTCACTTCACAACAACTGCTCCTCATTACAGTTAAACTAAACCTGCTTTAGTTTCTCATTAATGCTAATTTCACAGTCAGGTTCAATTTCACAGACAAGGATTCATAAGACTGATCTTGCTGGTCAGAGTTGCCCGTTTCAGCATGCTTCTGTCAAAGATTTTTCCTTTCCACTGTTACTCTTGGCTTGCTCATTTAGGGACCAGACTCTGGTACACCTGCCGTGTTTGTTTGTTTATTTAACGTTGCCACGCCATCAAGTCAAGTCAAGTCAGATTTGTTTATATAGCGCTTTTTACAATGGAGCATTGTCTCAAAGCAACTTTACAAGTTTAGATTATCTCCTAATAACTACGTCCAATCCCAAATTGAGCAAGCCTAGGGCGACAGTGGCAAGGAAAAACTCCCTAGTTCTAGGAAGAAACCTTGGGAAGACCAAGACTCAAAAAGGGACCCAACCTCCTTGGGCGGCGTAGATGATAAATCTAAGAGCGAACTAAAGTCAATGGAGTCAAAGTTCGAATAGAATGTGAAGTATGCACATCGGCATTAAGTGGCCCGGGTATGGTGATAAATCTAAGAGCGAAACTAAAGTCATGGAGTCATGGTCGAATAAAATGTGAATTATGCACAGTGGAGCAAGGGTTATTCGTGACAGGAACAAGGTTACATCGATACTAATCAGCCACATTCACAATAGGCCAATTTAAAGCAACCAATTAACACATGTTTTTGAAATATGGGATGAAACCATAGAAGCCTCACTACGTTTCCTAGTGCAGGAAGAGTATCGTAGTGGTAGCATACCTTAAACATGCTTAAAACACATTAAACTACAAATGGGCAAAGTAATTAGCATACATTCTATTTTATAATAAAATGTATATCTTCATGTAATTTACTGAATGATGTATTGAAAGTGAAGAGCATAAAACTATTATTGAGCAGCCAACCACGGCTTTTCCTCAATATATTTCCCAGCACTCATCACTCCCGCCATGCGATTTCCCTACGTCACACACTTCTCATTCAGCACAGGAGTGTGTATCGTACTGCGTATCGCTTGCCCAGGGAAAATTCTAAATTCAGAATACAGTTTCTGCTAAATGTGTATTTATGTTTATTATCAGATTCCCATCGTAAAACAGTTAGTATCTGTATATTGTGTAACAACAACAAAAATAATGAAATTTTTTTTTTTTTAAAGAAATACAATTCACTTCACTCGTCAAACAAGATGAATTATTTTCTCTCGGAGTATGTCACATATAGAAAACACAATATAGTTTGAGAAAAGACAATATAAATATACACAACGAGGCCAAAAGTCTTCAGAGCCAGACCTTGGCTAAAGCCAGGACTCCATCTAAACCTTTTGCAAATGTTACGCGCATTGACAAAAGTTCGGCAGAAAAAATTGCACATCAAGTCGTGTTTCCATCCACTGCTGTAAGACGTAGGCAGGTAACACTGAAACAGGCAAAAAAAAAAAAGGAGTAATTTAACTCTGCCTTTAGTTTCAGCAGAATAAACTTTACAGCAATTTACAATCTTTTTATGGCTGCTTTCTTTTCAGTTCAGAGATGCCGGGCACTGGCCCACGTAATGAGGGTTGAAATGTGTTGGGTGTGTGTCAGTTTGCCTGGCAGCATGGATAAGGCAGCCGTCTTTAAAACATCCCACTTCTGGAGGTACCGTATTTTCCGGACCATAAAGCGCACCGGGTTATAAGACGCATGAAATGAAACAAAACTCTTAAGTTCCGTCGGAAGCTCAGTTTGGTCTTTACCTGGCGCAGGGCGTCTTCTTGCTTCCTCCACTTCCGTACCATTGATTCGTTAATGTTGAATTCTCTCGCAGCTGCTCTATGTCCATGTTGTACTGCGTGACCGATAGCGTTGAGTTTGAAATCCGCTTCGAAAATGAATGAATGAATGAATGCACGTTCCCTAATGCTGAAGCACATACCGTATTACTCCGCAATGCTGCGCACTACGGTGGCCATAAGCTTCGTAACTTACCAAGGCTGTGCTAAAACATTTTGACAGATTTATGAGTGCCGTGTACCATCTACAATCGGTTCTAGGTCAGAAGGCTCAACCAGAATTAATTCATACATTAGACGCACCGCATTTTAAGACGCACTGTCGATTTTTGAGAAAGTTAAAGGATTTTAAGTGCGCCTTATGGTCCGAAAAATACGGTAATTCAAAATATTAACATTTACATTCATATTCAGTCGGGACTACTATTAAATCATATCTACATGTAACAATATTGATGTTTCATTTTTGGTCTGATCAGATGGAAGAGTCATGTGACTGCAACCTTGTCCTAGCGTACAACTCTTGTTGCAATATTTGGGGTTTTTTTGTTTTTTTTTTCTTTCCCTGATCAGGTTTTTTTGTGCACAATGTCATAATTCACACAAACTTGGTGGATGGAAAACCTGCTATAACCAGTATTGATTGCTCTATCTAAAAGTATATGGTGGCGCCATCTTGCCAAGACCTCTATTGCAAAAAAGCACACAGCACTAGGGTCTGAACGTCAAACGATCTCTGACACGTATCTTTCAGTACGCAAAGCTCGACATACGGTGGAGACCCAAAAGGCTGAGACCATGAATGAAAATTCTGTTGTGCATTTCTCTCAAATTTACTATAGCAAATTCAGTTAAAATCATATAATAAACAAAGTCTGACTGAAAAGCTGAATCTTTGGGGGGGTCCTACGCACTCAATCTGGCATAATCCCCAACCTTGTGCAAAATCTGATGATCCATATTATCCCTGCATGATTTTGCAACACAGGTATGCGCTGCTTAATCTCCACGAATCATTCTATGAAACCTGGGTGTTGTGCTAACACCATATTATACCATATTTATCAAAGCCGTGTGTGATACCGCAGTGGACCAGTATTGACTAAATAGCCAAGCTACTAAACACACGCAATACTGCTGTCATGTCGACCCATCCTCAGGCGCTCCTCCGGGACATCAGCAACTGTGATGTGATGCATGCATGGTTGGTGTCCAGGAGAGCCGAGATCCAGCCTGTGCCTCATCAGTTTTTAAAAGCCCACGAGGGGCTGTTCAACCCACCAATATCAAATTACTTATTAAACACAGAATCACTACCATAAAACAAACTATGTAAGAATTACATAAGCTACTGCAGTTTGGAAACTAGTGTATCGCTTGCCTATAATTTATTTCTATAATGGCATACTTATGGCTTAACCATGTAGCTAATGAAACAGACACCTACCTGTACACATAAATCGTTGTCCTTGAACTCTGTAAAAGGTCTGAAGTTTTTACAACGATGCTAAAATAAATTCTTAGGAAACGCAGTGACTTTCATCATGACTCACATACGTTGAGATGTGCATTTAACACCATTGCAGTATACAGCTGCAAGGTTTCTTATCCACAAAGGTCCATTTCATCACTGAAGAAAATATCCCTGTAGGAAACTGGCTAAAACTAGCCAGCAGCTGCACAGCAAGGTCAGAAACTGGCTCAGTTTGAGACACATGTACAGAATCCAAAAATAGTGTCTGTGATGATAAAAGGAAAAAACCTATTTCAAAGCTTGCATGCATAAAAAAACAGGAAATCTTAAATCTCTGACCGGATAAGTGGAGACTCAGCATTTAGTGCTTGTGCTCCCTTACAACATTACCATGACAACGGAAAGGACACAGAAACGGCCTTGGAACAACTATGTCGTCTTTGGGTGTTCTGAGTTTCACCAACTCCTTCAAAGCAATCAGCTTTTTCATTAGTTTGGACCAGTTCAAAGAAGCAAAAACTCAGACAAGGTCAGGCTGGTGCATTCGATTAGAACATCTTCATCGTCTGCACTCTTCCACACCAGATTCTCTTCATGCTTAAACAAGTTATAGTCAGACTGTGACTAGTCAGAGAAAAGACCAAGACTTAAGCTTAGCAGTGCCCGAGTTTAGTTCTGTACCCTAACCCTCCCACTGTACATGTATCACTGGTCACCCCTTTGGATGAATGTATGTACACATGAATGGCTTAATATTCCAGTCGGATTTAAACTACATAGGTAAACTAACATGTTTGTTGGTTCATGCTCCAGAGCAATGCCAAGTCCAAACAAATGAGACTGTGCCAGTACCTAGTAACATCACACACTACAGCCAAATGCAGCACTCTCAAAAGTAATAGGAGTAAAATATGGTTTCAATAGACCCAAGTAATACAGTGCCCCTTCGCATTACAATGCCTCTGACAGAGTGTACTGCCTTTAAATGAACTGCAACCATAGAAACAAGAGCTGTCTTGCACTCTGAGAAAAAACATCATCTTACTTTTGTATGCGTCTCTTCTGTAATCCTAGACCCTAAAGCAAACACGCAGCTCTGAAATGCAAAATCAATATTTACAACAGTAGATGGTGATTAGAAACTACAAAAAGGCTTGGCAACTTGATGGTATAGACTTACCTCCTGTCCACAAATGTGTGGCTGAATTCTATGCTACAGCAATGCAATAAGACATTTAGCACGTCATTGAGAGCAGTCATATGCTCTTCATAATCCGACAACTTCATAAAAGCGGATTTTGTCAATAATTAGATCTCATCTATATAAAATTCTTAAGTTCCTTTGTTTTCCTTTCAGAGTCTCCCCAAAAGTGTTTGGTAGCCATTTCACATGTGCTACATTTAATACCATGGTTGCCATAGCCAGTGAGAAACAAGCAACCAGGCCTATAGAAACAAGCCCAAAAGAAGTGAGATCTGGCAACAGTGTTTGATTCTGCTAGCCACTTCCAGGACAGCTCTACACTCTATCAGGTTACATGTGTGTGCATGGGCAGACTGAGAAAACTGAATGAAATCAGAGTAAGGATATACATGTGCTGAGAAAGCCAATTACTGGAGTAAAATCCAGCTGTCTATCCGATTTATTATTCGGATTTCTAGGCCTTAATCCAATCTGAGAAATAGTAATCATGGCTTCAGTGTATGGATTAGTGGAGCCCAGCATGGTATTACATTATAGAGCAATAATGAGCAATCCATTTCTGCATCAGTACAGATATTGCCATAATGCTGAACAGATTATTGAAGTGTATTACTTTCTCGCAGTGATGTGCGGTCATTTGTAGAGTGTACCAAGAAGCAAAAGGCCCAGACACATCCCAAACCCAGCTGAAAGGCCGAGTAAAAGCCCAAGACCACTTAATAGGTTCAGACGCAGCAAAAAACAGACTAGCAGTGCTACTGTATAAATATACTGACGTTCATCCCATTTTAGACATATTATTTAATAAATCCATGTATATAAAGGCTTTCATTACTACAGGGTTTACTTCACGTCACAAAATTACACAATACAAGAAGGAATCAGTATGTATGAAACGGTTGCAGAATGTAAACAGCTTTTATTGTGTGAACTGCAATGTACTAAAAAAAACAAAAGTGACGTGGCTTTTTTTGGCTGAAATATTTTCACCCCGGTAAGACATTCCTTAAATCCAGTGTTTGAATCATTGCTCTGAACCTGTCACTCTCGACTGGATTGTTACAGCGACCATAATGTCGTTGCACCACTTGCTTGTCATGTCACTTGCAGTGCCTCGAGAAAATGCCTCCAAGAGATGTCGGAGCCTTTGTCTTCACGGAGTGTGTTCACATGCACTTAATAATCCGATCATAGTCAGATTTCTGCAGTTATCTGGTTATCCATATGGTCATGTATACAGCATAGGCTGATCTAGAAATCAGATTAAGAAATCCAATAAAGAGAGCTGGATTTTATTCCAGTAATCGGATTACTCAAGGCATGTATACCAGTTACCCGATTTCCAAATCGACAGGTTGCCAGGTCCGCCTATTCTAAACACTTGGCTTTATTAATTTTTCTCATTGACCGTGACAATTTATCATGGGATCTGGCAACCCCGGATTGATCGGATTACTGACAAAATCTGATTTTCTGCCATTATCGGATTATTAAGCGCACTCACTCTTTCACTGGCACTACTAGTTACCGGAATCGAGTCCGACGGCCATAATCGCATACACTCTTTGGTGTTCTGACATGTTTTCTGCTATGGTGATGGAGCAGCAGCCTGACAAACTTTGCAATATCTAGCCTTTTGTTCTGCATCGGATTTTTAAAGATGGAAAGACTTCCTATACTGCAGACACAGCTCCCTTTCTGGGCACAAGTCCTTCGTTTGCACCTCTAGTCTCGCTTGCTTGGATCTCCATCTCTGTTTATTGTTCTTTATTCTGGCCGGGCCTCTCCAAGCTCTTAAGAGACTTATGAGCTGTGGTGCAGGTTACGCTATCAACCTAGCTAGCAGGCTATACCCAGCATGTCGTTCTACACAGCGTTCTGTAGCACTTCAAGTGGCGAACCATATTATAAAATTTGCTGAGTATTGAAGTGTTACAGCTGTTGTTTCGGCTATGCTACGATATAGCTGTAAGAAAAGAAAACGTACAGGTAATTAAAAACAGCATACCCCACAGCAGTACACGATACCAGGTCTATATAGTAAGGTCAGAACACACAACCTACTGTACAGACTGTGGCTTCTACACCCACAGTAACATTCCTATTGTCAAAAGGTTTTACAGATGTAGGTCTGATTGGCTCTCGACGATGTTATTATTTGGAGAGTTTACCAAAAAGGAATCTGCCAGACACATCCCGAGCCCAGTTCATATACCCTGGCATGTACCAAACCCAGGTAATTGTCCGAGACGCATCTCAAACTCACCCAGTCACAGCAGGATCATGCCCAAGCCCAGAAGGACCATCAGACAAGCATATCACAGTATTATAAAAGTCCAGTAAAACAGATTACTTGAGTTTGTCTGAGGGATCTGTAGTGAAGAGTAATCCAATACACATTTAGTAAGGCCAGTAGCAGACACGGCATCTACTCCCATTTCTGCAGTAATTCATTTCTACAGATTTATGAAATATTACTTCCCCCAGTGATCTGCTATTATTTGATGGGGTATACCAAGATGCAGGCAAATCCCTTTCTCTGTTCAATCTTAGGCACATCGAAAGCATAGTAGGACCATCAGGTGACTGAGCACTGTTTTTCAGAATAGGTTATCGGAGTGCATTTGAGCTTTTAACATGTATGAACTAAAATACCATGATATTGTGATTCCTATATAGCGACGGGAAGTCCAATGCACATGACTTGAGGTCAATTTACTATGCAAAAGGCCCAGAGATGAGGCTCCAAGCCCAGTTAGGAGGAGGACTACCAGACGACGATGATAATATTACAGGAATAGTTGAGCTAGCCTGAGCAAATAACACTCTTACGTCATTCTTCCTGCTAGTCTACCACCTTGGTACCCGTGACGTTGCAATATCACACAATTCCCACACGTTTCCCCTAACTGGGTGCAGTTGTAGATCAAACCCGCAGCTGATGATTGATCAACGCAGCCTACATTGTGGCGAGCGGAAAAGACTACACAACGGCTCAGCCGGTCAGCTCGCATGCGCAGAAATTAACTGATGGAATAGCATGGTTTTCTTGGACGTTCGGTAGTTTGTAGCCTAAGTGATATGATACTATGACGAGGCAAATCTCGTTTTCAGGCTAATGCCCCTCATTTCCGTGGCTCTTTTTCTAGGCTATTGACTAAAGCCGAAGCGCAAAAACCCATAAGCTTACCTTGAGTGGAACAAGAAAGCCTTCAGCCAGCCCAATAATCGCTCTGTCCTTGTTTTTTTCCTGTGATATTCCTTTTGAAGTATTAGCCAAATTCACCGGGGGTCCACAAGGTTATCAGACGATAGACAAAGGTGACCAAGTGGTCTGTTCAGTGAGGAAACGCCGGTTTGCAGTGTTTAGCTTCTCTGAGGCGAAACATTTGGTATAAACAAGTATATAATGTAAGGGTTTATGCTATTAAACTCGTATTTGACTTCTTTTCGACGCCGGTTAATTATATTGTGAGGGTGTGAGTAGAATATCCGGAAAGCTTTAAAACACGACGCGACACAGTCAGCACATTTAACAAAACGGGACTTTTATCCCAAAACATTCAACTAAAACCGATGGCGAATCCAACTTTAGCTGTTTCAGTTTCAAAAACGAGCAAACCGAGGGCAGGCTTCGAGTCGTTCCCAGTCCTTTTGTTTCAAACACAGCCCCGACGTCCACAAATAAAACGAGACGTATATATCCTTAGCACGTAAGGAAGGTGTCGTTATAAAACACCAATTCGTTTTATTTGATCAGCTAGAGGACCCGACGGGCCTCCGCTCTGCCCCGGTTTGTTACAATGTAACAATAGAGTAAGGAATGCTACCCAGAAGCCATATATATACTTAGTGTGACATCACGGGCAAGCTCCCGCAGAGACTGCCGGGAAACGTAGTCCGGATCTGCCCTGCGAAGTCTTTTTTCCCTATTTACACAGAGAAGCGTCCTTCAAGAAATCGTGTCCCTACAAAAACTGCAAAGACCAGCACATCGTGGTGGACATGGTGCACTGCCATTAAACGCTGGCTGACAGTTGGGAGACGGATTCATTTCAAAAATGTCTTAAGGGAATGTACATCATTGCTCTGTACAAGCTAGTCATGCATCAAAGTTGACAAATCATTTCTTTATGACCTTTGTAAGATGACTTGCTTGGGAGGCAAAAGTTGAGTCACTGGGGTGTTCTGTAGGACCCATTCTAAATATTTATTTACAGCATTTAGCAGACGCCCTCATCCAGAGCAACTTACAATTGATACGGTCTTACAATCCAAGCAATTGTGGGTTAAGGGCCTTGCTCAAGGACCTAACAGTGGTAGCTTGGCAGAGGTGGGATTTGAACCCTGGACCTTCTGATCCATAGTCCAGAACCTTAACCACTAGGCTACCACAGTTCCACAGTTTGCTAACTGAGATTCCTTGAATGTATGCTTGTAAATAGAAGAGATACCTATACTTTTGGCCATATTGTGTAGTTACTGTTGGTAAAGCTGGCTGACCAAAATGCCACAATTTATTTACTTGTTTTTTTTACTTAATGTCCCTATGAACATCAGTGGCCATTTCAGCGACACAGTTACATCAAGACTTGTCCTTCATATATGTCTGTGTGTGTGTGTATCCTCTGAGCCAAGGTGCCGCCCCAAAATACCACAACAATAGCCTCATAGTGGCCAGTGACACACAAAGTACCTTAACCCCCACTGTTAAATATGGTTGAGGTTTACAGTACAGAAGGAATTGGCATTTAGGTACTTTGTGACTGTGGTACCTGGTATTACAGGTGTTATTTTGCCACAATAAATGCAATGACACCTTTTTGCCACACTGTGATATCCTTCTTTCACTATCTGTCAATACTAACTGCTCTTCACAGGTTCAGCTCCACAGTAAAAGCCTGGACAACAGCCAACAGGGAACTATGTCCTTGCACCAAATGGCACACGCCCTTAATTCCACGTTTGTTTTGATGATAAATCATAGCCAGTCCTTCAACAACACTGGTCCGTTAGGCTTTTTGGACTGTCACCTGCTGGGGCAAGGGTGCAAAGTGTTTTGGTGTTACCCAGACCTGGGATGGAACTCCTGTAGCTATCCTTTACAACCAGCCACTGAACAGTACTATTTCCTAAGATATGATTTAGTGAACTGTTGTCAACTTACCAAGAAAATGGTTAGAGTGCTCACCCCAGATGCTTGTTGGTTTAACATGCTTTGGAAAGAAAGCTCTTACTGCAATTCTTACGAAAAGAAACAAGCAGAGGTATCTAAAGTTTTTCGAGGCCACTGCTGTGGAATCTCGACACAAGTGTCAATGCAGTACTGAGAACGATCCACCATCCAAACAGTACCTGAGCTGTGGTGGTCCTGATCATTACAAAACAGAGTAAAGGCAACTAACAAAGTACAGTGGTGTGAAAAAGTGTTTGTCCCTTCCTGATTTCCTATTTTTTGCATGTTTGTCATACAAGTGTTTTCGGAACATCAAACCAATTTAAATATTAGGCAAAGACACAAAATATAAACACAAAAAGCAGTTTTTAAATGAAGGTGTTTATTATTAAGGGGGAAAAAAATCTAAACCTACATGACCCCCCCCCCCCCTTGTTAAAACAACTTCACTATGGTTTATCACACCTGAGTTCACTGTCTCTAACCACACCCAGGCCTGATTATTGCCACACCTGTTCTCAATCAGGACATCACTTAAATAGGACCTGCCTGACCAAGTGAAGGACACCAAAAGATCCTTAAAAGCTACACATCATGCCGAGATCCAAAGAAATTCAGGAACAATTGAAAAAGAAAGTAATTGAGATCTATCAGTCTGGAAAGGGTTATAAAGCCATTTCTAAAACTTTGGGACTCCAGCAAACCACAGTGAGAGCCATTATCCACAAATGGTGAAGACACTAAACAGTGGTGAACTTTCCCAGGAGTGGCCGGCCAACCAACATTACCCCAAAAAGCACAGCAACGACTCATCCAAGAGGTCACAAAAGACCCCACAACAACATCCAAAGTACTGCAGGCCTCAGTTGCCTCAGTTAAGGTCAGTGTTCATGCCTTCACCATAAGAAAGAGACTGGGAAAAAATGGCCTGCATGACGAAAACCACTGCTGAGCAAAAAGAACATTAAAGCTCATCTCAATTTTTCCAGAACACATCATGATGATCTCCAACACTTTCGGGAAAACATTCTGTGGACTGACAACACAAAAGTTGAACTCTGGAAGGTGTGTCCCATTACATCTGGCGTAAAAGTAACACAGCATTTCAGAAAAAGAACATTATAGCAGCAGTAAAATATGGTGGTGGTAGTGTGATGGTCTGGGGCTGTTGTGCTGCTTCAGGACCTGGAAGACTTGCTGTAATAAATGGAACTATGAATTCTGCTGTCTACCAAAATATTAAAAATAGGAGAATGTCCGGCCATCTGTTCGTGACCTCAAGCTGAAATGAACTTGGGTTCTGCAGCAGGACAATGATCCAAAACACACCAGCAAGTCCAGCTCTGAATGGCTTAAAAAAAACAAAATGAAGACTTGAGTGGCCTAGTCAAAGTCCTGACCTGAATCCTATTGAGATGCTGTGGCATGACCTTAAAAAGGCCGTTCATGTGGCTGAATTACAACAATTTTGCAAAGATGAGTGGCCAAAATTCCCCCCCAGTGCTCTAAGAGACTCACTGCAAGTTATCACAAACGCTTGGTTGCAGTTGTTGCTGCTAAGGGTGGCCCCACCTGTTATTAGGTTTAGGGGGCAATCACTGTTTCACACAGGGCCATGTAGGTTTGGATTTTTATCCCTTAATAATAAACACCTTCATTTAAAAACTGCATTTTTTATTTACTTGTGTTGTCTTTGACTAATATATAAATTGGTTTGATGTTCCGAAACACTCAAGTGAGACAAACATGCAAAAAATAGGAAATCAGGAAGGGGCCAAACACTTTTTCACACCACTGTATGCAGAAAAACAGATGGAGAAAGACGTTTACCTAATAAAGTGACCTGTGTTACATTTTTTCATTACAAAAAGAACTACTAGCCTTAAGAGAACAAAATTGCTGGAAGTAATACAAGTACATTGCTCATTACTGTGTGACAGCAGATACCATTGCATAAAATGGCCTACTGCAGGTTGCAATTAAGACATGACAATGTGACTAAAGTATTTTTAAAAAGTAATACACGCAAGCCGTTAAAGCTGACACTGCTCACCTGTTCAGTTATGTGGTAACTTTTACTCACATTAGTACTTTTTTGGGGGGAAAAAGTGATCAACCTGGGTTAACACAACAAACCTTGCGATTAATATTTTAATCGTTTTGCCAGCACTCATATGAACAGATGTAGCATATCTGCAACATTTGTTTAAATATTGACTCCGCATGAACAACTGAAGACCCCACTTCAGATAAGTTCGAATGTTCCTTGGGTAAGTTGTTTTAATTGTTGCACCAACATGAGGAAAAAGGCAGACAACACCTCGGATTTCTCCATCATTCTTCTTTACATCTAGGACGGCAAATCCTCTCCATCTCAATCTTCACGTGTTTAAACATAACCACCCCCAAAAGATCTGCATTGCTAGTCTAGGTCTGTGAACGGGACAAAAATCTGCTGGGTTACAGATTCACATAAAAAATAGGAATACTTTCTCAAACATAAAAAGAAGAAAAGAAATGTCCCGTCCCCCTTAAAAGCCAAGCTTGAGCTTACAAGAAATCGGCTACTTTTTCAGTTCTTAAGCATGATGTGTAACATGAGCACAACTGAGACGCTAGAGGAGGTAATCGCCTGGTGTTACCATTTAAGCCTACTGTCTGAACAGTATAAAAGTATCAAACATTTCACAAAACGTAGTGTGCGTCAGCCACAGGACCCAAAGCCAGATCCAAATCAGGAGATACTACACTTAATGGAGTATAAAACACTATAATAAATCAATGTGCCTCAGTTAACGTCAAGGGAAACTACTCAAATGATTTACTTAATCATGGGCCTAGAATACACAAGAACAAGGAGGTCCACACTTGCCTTCATCATGCTCACATTCTGGGCATATCACGTATTCTAATGAGAGCCCTGAGACTACTTGCTACATGTCAAGTTTAATTCACTTTCCTACGCCTGTATATTATGTGAGCAAGCTGGGGTTACTGATGAACGGGAGGAAAACGCAAACGATGCATAGTGACCCTTTCAGACAGTATATAACGAGCAATTCCAGAAGAAATTCAGGTATTTTCAGACAACAGGCTTTGGCACACCAGACAGCTTCGCTAAAACAATATAAAAGCAAAGACACTTAAAAAAAAAACAGAAAGACAATTGACACTGCATTACAAGAAAAGCAACTGGTGAAGGGGGGCAGTACTGGCAGTATAGACACTCTGTAACGAGTAAGACAAGAAGGTTTCAGAAAGGGCCAGACGCGTCTCCCATTTAATGCGGCAGCCTTCGGGTTCGTCTCAAGCAATTGTCCCAACTGGACGATCGGCTGAAGGGCAACGAGTCAGGGGAGGCGTACTGACAGAGGTTCATCAGAAAGGAGGCGAGTGCTGAGCTCTTCCCAGTCTCACTTGAGGATAATGTGATAGCCATCGTTCGTCTCAGCTGCAGATCAGAACAATGCAGAAGAGTTATAATACTGCTATAATACAGACTTCATTAATGACACTGGGCAACAAAATGGTAACTCTTCGCATGTCCCAAACTGCACCCAAAAATAGGCTTTTTTCCCCCCCTTTTCTTCAAGGGACAAGTACCTTTCATTGTGTCCAACACAAAACACACCTCGTCCTGAAAATTCTGGATCATCTGTGGGGGAAAATGAAAACGTGGTCAGACTAGAGAAGCCATGGGTGTTTCACTGTGCGCAGGAAACAGTGAAAAAAATTATTTAAGTTTAATGGTCGCTGCACTTTGTAGTTCTACAATTACAGACTGTAGTCCATCTGCTTCTCTACATACATTGTTCGTCCCCTTTACCCTGTTCTGTAACGGTCAGGACCCTCCACAGATCAGGTACTATGTGGGTGGTGGATCATTCTCAGACACTGATTTAGCTGGTACCAATGGATTAGGCACAGCAGTGCTGCTGGAGTTTTAAGCCACTGTACACTCACTGTACACCTTTATTAGAGACCTTATTGCTTTGCCTTGTGGATGTAAAGTCAGAGACAGGAGCTCATCTGTTGTTGCACAGTTTGTGTTAGTCCTCTAGTCCTTCAGCAGTGCTCACAAGATGCTGGTGGCTGGACATTTTTGGCTGACAATCTTCAGTCCAGCAGTGACACTGAGGTGGCTAAAAACTGAGAACAATCCACCACCCAAATCTGTGGGGGTCCTGACCATTAGAGAACAGAGTAAAGGGGGACTAAAAATATGCAGAGAAACAGATGGACTAGTCTGTGCAGAATAATAATAATAATAATAATAATAAGCAGAATATAAACTCAAAACTTTTGCACAGTACTCTATTAATCATATAAGAGCGCTACAGGAAAGTGTAACTACACATCATAAGTCATCACCACTGCAGTGACCCGGGTTCGAGTCCCAGTAGTGCCTTCCTACAGGGTCAGGCATGGCATGCAGGCTCAAATGTCTTAATTGGAGGAGGCAGGTCTGGAGATCATCCCACAGCTCTGAAAGAGTGACCTCTACACAGCCCTGTGATGGACTGGCATCACGCCAGGGTAGTAGAGGAGTGCAAGATTCCTCACTTTATTTATGCCCATACAATTGGCTGCCACCGCTTCCCCTTCTCCAGACCCTCCATGGTGAATGCAGAGCAGCTTAAGTATCTAGTCCGAATTCCTAACTCCTGCATTAAGTGTGCCTCGTGTTCTGAAACATCACCTCATCGCTGACCAGCACATGAATACCCGTGGGTCCCTGCTTAAAGATCTGGCTGATCTGCCGTGGAGAGATGCTGAAAAGCTGGGCTATCTTCTCCGTCAGCTCAACAGATGTTAGCTCTTCCAGGTAAATAGCATGGTACACTGAAAAGGACAAAACACACAACCCAAAGTCATGTTCCGTTCATATTTTGGGATCGGGTAATGGGCGATGACGCAGATCCACATTCAAGAACAGACCGAAAAACGTGTTGTTGGCGCCGTCTCCGTTCTCATGCTTTTGCTGCTGGTCTCGGGCATGAGGAGACTCCTGGCAAACGTAGATAGTGAGTCTCGGGCGAACCACCCTAAGCATGCACAAACGCAAACGAGAGTCAGTGGGATGACCGAAGCAGCTGCATTTGAGCACCTAATCTAGCATATCCAAGTATATTACTCCCATAATAATCATATATACAAAAAGAGCTGCGGTTGTGTTTACAAAACACAAGGTCCCACCTTCCTTTCAGCGCATTAAAGAGTCGGATACCATCAGCTGGACCGCAGATCTGAATGACATCCTCTCTGGTCAGCTTCAGCAGGTCTGCCCCTGATTACCACCCACCCAGAAAAATGCACAGAGACACATTTGAGATACAGTGGCAATAAATGTTAGAGATCCAATATTTCCTGTCTAAGTTAATAATGATAAATTAACATTGTTATCCACAAAGACGTTGCCTGACCCTATGAAGGACGTGTAGTTTCATTACTCAATAAATACTATATGTAATTCGTTCCAGATGTGGTAGCCTAGTGGTTAAGGTACTGGACTATGAACCAGAAGGTCCAGGGTTCAAATCTCACCCTGACCCAAAAATCCCAAGCTGCCACTGTTGGCTCCCTTAACCCACAATTGCTTGGATTGTAAGACTGTATCAATTGTAAGTCGCTCTGAATAAGGGCGTCTGCTAAATGCTGTAAATGTAAAAATTAAGTTACATTTGTCATGCATTTTACATCATATACATTTTCGACCACCTCAGAAATCGTTGAACTGTGTCGGTACTCGGCTCACTTGCTTAAGCTTGTATTACTCAAGTCGTGCGACTCATTTCAGCCGAAACTCGATTCACGACTCAGTATACAGTGCTGCTTAAAAGTTTGTGAACCCTTTAAAATTTTCTAGATTTCTGCATAAATATGACCTAACATCATCAGATTTCCACACAAGTCCTAAAAGTAGATAAAGAGAACCCAGTTAAACAAATGAGACAAAAATATTATACTTGGTCGTTTATTCATTGAGGAAAACGATCCAATATTACATATTAGTGAGTGGCAAAAGTATGTGAAATTTTGCTTTCAGTATCTGGTGTGACCACCCTGTGCAGCAATAACTGTAGCTAAACATTGAGAGCCTTCAGTTGCTTAGAAGTTACCCTGGGGTTCTTTGTGACCTCCTCAACTATTAGATGCCTTCCTCTTGGAGTGATCTTTGTTGGTCGACCACTCCTGGTGAGGGTAACGATGGTCTTGAATTTCCTCCATGTGTACACAATCTGTCTGACTGTGGATTGGTGGAGTCCAAACTTTTTAGAGATGGTTTTGTAGCCTTTTCCAGCCTGATGAGCTTCAACAACTTTTTCTGAGGTCCTCAAAAATCTGCTTTGTTCGTGCCATGATGCACTTCCACAAACGAGCAGACTTTGATAGATCCCTTTGATAGTGTCCTGCCACTCACTAATATGTAATATTGGATCATTTTCCTCAATGAATAAATGACCAAGTATAATATTTTTGCCTCATTTGTCTAACTGGGTTCTCTTTATCTACTTTTAGGACTTGTGTGGAAATCTGATGATGTTTTAGGTCATATTTATGCAGAAACGTAGAAAATCCTTCCTCAGTCAAGGGCTCTTCTGGTTTATCTTGTTGTTCTTTGTTTTACAGTACTATATGTTCAAACAACTCACCCCGGGTCCCAAATAAGTTAGTAATAAGAGCCAACCAAAAGGATTTTTTCTAACTGCAATTTGTTCTACAGAGAAGAACTACAGTCAGCATTATCCGAGAACTATCAGTGTTGCCAAGTATTTTTTTAATGCGTATAATACATTTACTTCAGTTAAAGCTTACATTTCCCATTTCAGTATGAGATCAAACTGGTAAATCACCAACACCCGGTTCTGTGCTGGCTCTGTACATTCACCATTAGCCTGAACATCAAATTACCTGAGAAGTTTGTGAAAAGACGACAGAACGGTGAAAACCGGTTTCTATGGAGCCACTGTTGCGCTTCCTGTGGCGTTGCGGTGGGCAACAGATTCTGTTTGTTCAGGGTAGAGAGACAGAACAAAAGCAGGTCTTGCTGTAAGGATAATAAAGTCATTAAGATTTTTTTCTCCGCAGACAGCCGTTACAGGGACCCAGTGCAAACTGGGGCCACTTTCTTACCATCTCCAGCTTCATTCAGTAATTGGTACATTTCAGGTTGGGGCTGGATGGTTGTGTACGGACATGCATAAGCCATAACATCACAATCCAGGCAGCCACAAAACAGGCAGCGTGAAATCACCATTGTAATGTGAGAGCGCAGCCCAAGCATGTCGACTCTTGTGAAGCTACGTTACGCAGAGTCATTAGAGACTACCGAGCATGTTAGCATGCTTTAGCTGCTCGCTCCTACGTCAAAGAAAAAGTGACCATTCTGAACAGACTGATACAGAGCAAACTACCACTAAATACATTTTGTATTCTTCTTTTTTTTATTAAATTGACACCCTATTTTACTGACAGCCCCTAAAAATGACATTCGATTTCAGGCCAAAAGAGAAATAGGAGCAAAATTTTGGGCCAAAAAAGGTTATGAACATAAACGCAAAAAGAAAACACACAAGAGTTCAGGGAACATAAGCTTTTGTGCACTGTGGAAGCATGTGTATGTATAAATAATATCTACAGCATAGTACAGCAATGGAGATTTGTCAAGGACAGAAAAAAAAAAAAAAAAAAAGAATCACTCACATCTGCTACTGGTGCCACTGGCTCTGGCTGGTGATTTGGTGAGCCATTCCTACAAGCAGCAAAATACACATGAATAAATAAAGAACAATAGTTACAAAAAATGCTGCATAATATTATGAATATTACCCTTCAATAACAGGGAAGCTGTTGTGAGTGCTGCTGAAGCCTGGTGATGCAGAGTTGTTGACGTAGGTGGCCTCAGGCCAAGGTGAGCACTACAAGGAAAATTCGTATTTAACAATTCATGAGGAAGTCAAAATTGTTTTCAGATTATTATAGTATTACAAAATGTTTACTACAAGAAACAAGGTCCCGGGTGAGCACTAAACAGCAATACCAATACATCCATGTTTTTAGAGTCAGCGTGTTGCTAGTATGCTCCGCTGCTACCAGGATGACCTGTTCTGCCTGACAACCGAGCTCTGATTGGTCAGCCCAATTTTAACGCATCTGAACAACGCAGAAAAAACTGTAGGCAGTGTCCCAGCCCGTCAGTTTCGGACTTGATGTGAAGGACTGATATACAGACTCGTTATGGAAAGCCCTTAAGTGTGGCCTAAGACTTTTGCACAGTACTGTATGCATGTGATGTAATGGCTTTGGTGGAAACATTGGAAAGTGTTGAGGCCCTGAAGCACACGGTTCTTTATTTCCACAAAATCTCCATGACATATTAGCCAATGCTTAGTATTATTGAGACACACAAACCTCAGTAAGGATAGTGGTTTCGTAAGAAGGCTGGTATTTCTCCTTTTCTTGCGGCGCCCTCTTCTCCATTTTTTCTCTGTCAGTCTTTTGCTTTCTGTCAGCACCTTTGGGCTACAATCACATCACATTGTTTTCTTAGTGTTAGGGAGCTGTGTGATGTTCCAGAATAAAACACAAATGCACACCTCAATCAAAAGGGAACGCCATCACCCCTCCGAGCCGGGAATGAGTGAGAATGGAAGTGCTCTCAATTAAAGAGTGTGACCACCTGTTTCTACCTTAAAGACTTTGATTTGGCAGCTTGCAGAGTGCAGGTGCTCCGTGTACTCTCCCGCTTCATTCTCCTTGAACGTGTCGATCTGGACGCGGAACGGAACCCCCTTCTCACCGCCGTGCTTGCGCATCGTGAACTCCGTGCTGATACAGTGAACCTAAAACCAAGCAAACAACAACAACACAAGCAACTTTAAGACACTGGAACAGATCCTTATTAGAGATGCACCGATCGATCAGCCGGTGACCGGATCAATCTCTCAAACGGTTCTGTGCCGGTCACATCTAGCCTACACTTGTGCACCTGTAACGCGGTTTAGAATGCAGCTCAATGGTCTGTTTTGTTTGTGCGTCTGCGATCTATTTTGTGTGTACAGCGTTACCTCGGAACTCTCTGAATTCAGTTCTGGACCCATTTTGACTAGAAATATTTGTCGGTTCTCGGCACACTTGCTTAAAGTTGTAGGAGTCGAGCGACCATTTCAGCTGAAACTCGATTCATGATTCACGAGTCACGATTCAGTACACTGACTCAGGTTCACAATTGCCCTCAGAAGAGCTCAGCTATTTTTTTATCGTCTTTTTCTTTATTTTCACATTTCCAGTAATGTATACTTAGAGCAAATGAGAATGAATGGGTCTTAAAATGAGTTTACAAGAATGCTCCAGAACACAGGCTGCAGTTACATTAGCAGTTTATTGAGTTCATCAATAAAGCAAAGTAAGCAAGAAAGTTTCACTTTTCACTTTCAATCCATTGCTCACTAAATGACATGAGATTTGTCAACACTTTATTACACAATAAGCTGTGTGTTAATGGTTTTGACCAACTGTCAGTTAGTGTAAGTGTTTTAAACATGAACTTATTACTTATCACAGTATCCTTTTCATTGTCTCTGCTATGATACAGTACAGATCTCTCTACCAAACAATCTCCTCAGCTTCGTGATACATTTAACTTACGATGGATTTGTCCGAACATATCCCCATTCTAAATCAGGGAGAGCCTGTACAATATAACTCCATTTATGCATACAATGCCTTGTACAGTGTGGATTTTCTGGGGGTCTGAAACAGATTAATTCAATTTACATTAATCCTTATGGGAAAAATTTGCTCAGTACTCAGCAAGCCTAAGAATTAACAACAAGAACCGAGGTACCACTATATATGGCTTTTTTAGTTAATAAATACTCACAGTGCACGTTTTTAATCGTGTTGTACCATTTACGTCCCAGATTTCACGCAAGAGTGTGTTTTTACTGCATTCAGCAGCTTACAGGAGTGATGCATGACTTAGGTTGCAGGTTTATACAGCATGCAGACCAACCAAGATGCTGAGTGGGGTGAGTTGCAATTCAGCGTCTTTGCTTGTACTTTTAGGCAAAAGCCAACAGCACCTGCTATCTTTCTTTAGAAACTGTTCCTGTATGCTGTCATCTATAATTCTTAGAAAGAAAATCGGAATCGGCCAGTCGTATAGATTTTTTAAAAATCGGAAATCAGAATCGGCCATGACGACTGCAATCGGTGCATCTCTAATTCTTATCCTCACAAAAAACACAACGAAAAGAGATACCTGGATGAACACCGACGTCCGTTTTGACGGGTCCCATAGGAACTCCACTGTGTTGAGCTGTGTGGGGTTTGCCCTAGGGTCCACAATGCCAACAGACATGGGGATATCTGGGGAAAACCCGCGAGAACATGTTCATTTTCGTCTTGGGTTTCACAAAGCTGGGTTTCAAAAACTTTGTTTCATTCCACTCCAAAGTACCGACCGAGATCAAGGATCCTGTCGCCTGGCCTGTTCCAGCGCCAGCCTTCCAGCTGCTGGTGCTCGGTGTACTGCAGTCGCCGATCGTGGAAAACCACTCGGATGATGCTCTGGATACACCAACACGGGACAGGGAGATATACAATAAAAATTCAAATTAAAATAATAAAAAAAAAAGAGAGTAATTATGAAGTTTCCCAGCAGACTCATGGTCTTGCTTATGTATATCAAAGTACTGACCTTCACCATTTTACCACTGATCTCAGGAAGTTCCCCCATTTTCCGATTGTCTAGCATTCGAATTTCATAAGACTGGCCTGCAAACAATCGTGAAGACCGTTAGTATAGTGGACAGTATCTCCGACTGTCACACGGAAGACCGGGGTTAAGTCTCAATGTCTGTGGGACTGTGGTAGCCTAGTGGTTAAGGTACTGGACTATGGACCAGAAGATCCAGGGTTCAAATCCCACCCTGACCAAAATCTCAAGCTGCCACTGTTGGGTCCTTGAGCTTGGATTTGCTTGGATTGATGGATGGATTGATTGATTGTACCAATTGTAAGTCGCTCTGGATAAGGTCTGCTAAATGACGTAAATGTGAAGACAAATTCTGAACGACAATTCTGGCTTTTTTTTTACGCCTTTCCTCCTTTCTATGTACTCTCCAGCAAAGCAGTCACCTGTTTCTTTTCACTGGCAAGTGAAAGACTTCTAGTGAAAGTGTGTCCTAACTAGGGGTTGGCAAGACTTTATCGTATCACGATTAATTTTACCGTGATAGACATTTAATTTTTTGGGGGGAAATTTGAGCATCCAGTTAAGCTGACGCATGTCTTTGGAACGTGGGAAGAAAACAGTAGCTGGAGTAAGCCCACACAGACATGGAGAGGACCAGGGATCTCTGGGAGTGAGGAGTGCTGGGAAGCTGCGGAAAAGCCATGGTAATCGTTTGTGTTTTTCACTTTCAAGACATTATTCAAGAAATTACATTAGATATTCAATACCTTATTACAAAATTTGGAAATAAACCCCACCCAGGATTTGAACCCAGGCCCTCCGGAAACACTGATTTCAAGAGCATTTGTGAGTTAGAGGTCTTGCTCAAAGACCTGAAAGTGGCAGCTTGGTGGGATTTGAACTCTAGACCTTCTGGTCCACATTCCCCTTTTGGACGAGCAGCACAGTAACAGTTTATGTTAAAACTGGGGCAGACCTTGGTTGAGGTAGGTGAGGGTCTCATCGTGTAATTTAACAGCAGGTGATGTGGCAGCACACAGGACATACTGGAATGGAAGAATCTTATTGTCACTCTCAGGGGGCAGATTGGACTCTTCTTGCTTGAAGATGGGGAGAGCCAGCACATCACTGGAGATTGAAGAGAAGACAGAGGGATAAATACCCGAGAGAGAACATAAGGATTTTTCTAATAAAATTCTAAGAGTCTCTTCATTCATTTCATGCTCAAATGCAATAGCAATACACGCATTCTGTTCAGGTTTATATTGGTTGGTCGCTCTTGTAGGTTAAGAAAAGCAATTTCATTCACTTTCTTGGGCAGGCTCGTGGGAGAGTGGGTGCCTAGCCAGCAGCACAGGGCACAAGGCAGAAACAACCCAAGACAGGGTGCCAATCCATCTTAGGGCACTCACTCACTCAAACATTCACACACTATGGCCATTTCAGCACAATCAACTATCCTAAAGCATGTCTTTGGACTCTGGGAGGAAACCAGAGTAAACCCACACGGACACAGGGGAGGACGTGCAGACTCCACACAGAAACGACCCAGGCCGCTCCACCTGGGATCAAACCCAGGACCTTCTCGCTGCGAGGCGATGGTGCTACCCATCGAGATAACTAAAGCAATTAAATATCTGACTTATTTCACAGCATTTTAATTAATCAAGAGCCTTAGAGTAAACAGTCAATTGCCTGAATTTCCCCACTTTTTTTTTTTTTTTTACAACATAAAAGGTTAATCATAAAAATCAAAAGCTCCATTTTTTTTGGAGTCCATCTCTAGTATTGACTCTGGCATTGTAGGTAGTACAACTGCCATGTTTGTTTTCCTCTCTTTAAATTCACTGATGTTCTAAAATCAGTCATTCTTGCTGACGCCACATCAGGAGGTGCAGGAGGGAGCACAGGGACTCCACACTTTCAAAACATTTGTGCAACACTTCCCTTTTGATTCACTTCTTCCACCACGTCTACTGGGTCAAAAGAGGAGAACTGTGTCAACGCCCATACTACCCGTCTGCAAATGCAGGAGAAAGAAAAAGGGTCGGGTCTGTCAGGAAGACTCAGCTAGTTATTTAGAGACCAGTGATTGATGCTAAGAAATGCATTCCGTCTTTGGAGCTAGATAAGGAAGCTATGAAGTTTTCACCAAACTGGCTGGATTTGCTACAGTCTTCCCCTGTTGAGTTTTTTGTCTCTTGCCCCCAATACTCACACCAGGTTTTTTTTTTAAGCAAACAGCTTTAAACCTTTCTCTTTATAAAAGTGACGTGGATAAATACTTTGTGTTGGGACGTACCGCAACAACTTTGAACCAGCCTAGAGATGTGTTGCTTCAGCCCAAGCTTGTGGGTAAAGCCCAAGATTTATGTTTCCTACTCTCTTTGGATGATAGCTCACAGGATGAAGTTGTTAAGACTGCAATTTTGTGCGTCTATGAACTAGTGCCAGAAGATTACAGACTGAAGTTCAAAAATCATAAGAAAGCCTCTTCTCAGACATTTATGGTGGCCTCACAGACGGCGTGCAAAAAGCCACGTTAGTGATTTTGGTACTTTGAGAACCAGTTTTGGTAGAGTAGTTAGAAACTATTAAAAGGAAGAATTCGCTTTTTTATGGGCTCCACAAAATTGAGGATTTTTGTGCCTGAAAAGCCTTTTCTTGCACCAAACTGCAAACACGTGTTTAGAAGCTACTGGACGTTTGACTGGAATCAGGTTCTAGAGTAAAACGAGACAATAGAGCTTGCTGTCAACGAACCCTGAATGGGAGTTTTTTGTATAATATATATAAAAAAAGGAAAGTTGAAGAAAAGTCTACAGTTGATTATGGAGTAGGATCTTTCCTCCAAAACTCCCTGCTACATGCCAGTGAGCTACAAATGGCTCATAGTTGGACCTGCCAGCAGTCCATTTTCACACAAAATGGTTTAATTAGCATAAAATCAACCCTATGATGTGGTCATCCCAGTCCCCAGGCAACTGTGCTAACCACACACGCCACCCCAAGAGAAGATTCTACAAAGTTCTGGACAGAGTCTGCATTGAGGAGTGTCTCAGATTCCTCGTTTCGTATCTTCTCAGCAAGCAGGCAAAGGAAGGTTGTACAAAACCCAGAGCGACTTTTTTATTTTAACTATGACTCCATGACTTTAGTTTCACTCTTAGATGTATCATCTACGCCACCCAAGGAGGTTGGGTCCCTTTTTGAGTCTTGGTCCTCCCAAGGTTTCTTCCTAGAACTAGTCGCCCTAGGCTTGCTCAATTTGGGATTGGACGTAGTTATTAGGAGATAATCTAAACTTGTAAAGTTGCTTTGAGACAATGCTCCATTGTAAAAAGCTATATAAACAAATCTGACTTGACTTGACTGCCAAAAGATGTGGTTTTCAATTGTTGCGGACCTGCAATTCTTTTGAATATCCAGTGTTACCTCAGAATCCGAACACCTCTTCACTAAAACTATTCAGACATCAAATGGTCCGTATGTTTTTCTTGCACCCAAATTTGAACAAAAATTCTGACGAACGTTGGCACCCTAAATAAAATATCCAAAGAGGACGCACGTCAACCAGTCCAGTCGCTGGCAATAATGCACCAATATGGTATAACTGCCATAAAACCCAAAAGACTTTGAGATGGGGAGCAATTACAGGCAGAATATGTATGTTACTTGATTTGATTTTATTATTATATTCATCTATGGGTGCGATTTCAGTCACCCCCTCAGCCACTGTCCCAGTGAGATGATGTGTCAAAACTGCATTGGATATAAAGTTTCACTTTATTTCCACTTATTTCACATCTTTATATGTCAATTATTTCGTGTATTTATTCATTATTATTATTGTATTACATTCCTTTTGCTTTATTCATGTTTTTAATTATAAATTACAATTGAATACAGCGGTAAAAAGGATTCACTTGGGATTTGGGAAAGGATTAATCCTATTTCAATACAATTAATCCTAGCTTTTTATGACTTCGAACAAATCGGAGTTCAAACTGCCTTCTGAAACAATTAAGTTTGAATTCTGAGGTTCCACTATTTTACCTGGACCTCATTTTCAGTGTGACATTTTTCTCCTAAATCATTTTGCCACACCTTTTACCCTTAAAAGATTTAATTCTACCTTGGGTGCCTTAGAGGTTACATGTAAGAATGAAACTAATTTATCTATTCAAACAAGTCTGTAGTAATTGTTCAAAAAACAGAACCTAAGTAAATATTAACAGATAAATAACTTTGGTGTTGATCGACTTGTCAAATGTTTGTAAAGACAGACTACATGGCTGGGTGCTCATTTTCATACACCTGTGGCAATGACACACTGATTAAGATGCGTCTCAATACTTTTGTCTATATAGCCCATGTCTGCCATCTGCTAGTGAAGCAAAGGGACGAAAGAATCGTGCATCTGGCGGGCTATGTACAGAGTTGGGAAACTACAACAGGGTTAGACAGTACTAGCAATAACACTAAAAACATTGCAGGACCTACTATACTGCATGTACTGTTACTTTGGTTGGTACTGTGTTGAACCATACCTCATGCTGTAGGCTCCAGCTCCGAGTTCCTGTCCAATTCCAGACAGACTGGCATCAAAATCCTGCGCCAGGCCCGACTCGATCACCTCGTCGGCGAGCGGCAGCTTCAGAGCCCAGGCCATCTCGGCGAGGAGCCAATTCTGCTCGCACTGAGCACGATCGACAGAAAGGAGCCTCGAAGCCTTTCGAGTTCTGGACAGGATCACACTCACCTGTCAGAGATAAAGTGAGCAAGGACCATTAGTATAAACATTTTGCTCCGTGTCAGGATCAACAACATCCAGGTTATTATCCGTAGAATCAAATTCACACGAGGTTGGTGCGAAGCATTATGAAGTCTGTTCGGGTCAAAATGCTTTGTTATTTCTCTCAACTAGGCGAACATGAAACCATGTTGAGCCACCGAGTCATTTCATTTAGTATCAAAGTACCATCTACAGGCATTAAAATGGATGCTTTGAGCTGGCATGGTATTTTTTGAGACCAAATCACAGCTACAACCCCAAACAGGAAAAGTGGGGGGCTGTACGCTACATGCAAAATAAAAAAAAATACACAGTGTGTATTACATTAACATTTATTTCATTGCAGACAGTACGAAACGACGATTTTTCATGCTTTATCTGCTCAACTTTATTTCATTTGTTAATATACATCCATTCCTGCATTTCAGGACTGCAACACATTCTCAAAAAAGTTGGGACGGGGACCATTTAGGGCTAGTAATGAGGTTAAAAAAAAGAAAGAACAAACTGTGATTTCAAACAGGTGATAGTAATTAAAGTTAGAGTTAAATGCCACTTAAAGCTTTACCGTGCAAAAGACTTATGTTAACCATGTCCAGACATGCTGTTGACTTCTTTGGGCTCAGAGGCATCTGGGATGGACCATCTCACAATGAAAACGTGTATTGAGTTCAGACCAATCAGTATTCCAGATCTTTTTTGGAAGAAGTGGACACTGGACCAAAGACAAAAAGCACCACCCAAACTGTTAACAGCAAAGTCAAAAAGTCATGGTCAGGGGGTTGGATCAGCACCCTTGGCAAAGGTCATTTACACTTTTGTGATGGCAGCATTAATGCAGAAAAGTACATTGAGATTTTAGAGCAAAATAAGCTGCCTTAAAGACGCCATCCATGCATTTTTCAACAAGACAATACAAAACCACATGCTGCACATGTTGCAAAGGCATGACTGAGGAAGAAGCGGGTATAGGTATTGCACTGGCCTGCCTGTGGTCCTGACCTGTCCCCAATAGAGAATGTGTGGAGAATTTTGAGACGATGACTCCACCCTGGGATTGAACCCAGGACCTTCTTGTTGTAAGACGGCGATGCTACCCACCGAGCCACTAGCACACCTTAAGATGACCAAAATAACACCTAAAACACTAAATCGTTTGGCATCCTCCGTGCATAAACAGTGGTAAATACTTTTCTGTTCCAACTTTTTTGGTAATATATCAGGCCTGAAATGCAGGAATGGATGTTCATTCACAGATGAAATGAAGTTCACCAAGACAAAACATGAAACACTTGTTTTCTGATTTGGGTTGTACTAGTACAAATACAATGCAATACGACCTTTCCCTCTCTCTTAAATGTGTGCAGACTGTTAGGTCATAAAGCTGTACGGATTTCCGTAAAGATGCGTTCCAGGCTTGTATGGACTCGTGTTACAGTATTCCATACAGAATAAGCACTGGTTTTAGGACAGACCGGACTAAGCAGCAGTTTGAGGTGTCGCGGCGTCACACTGACGTACGGTTGCCTAAAAGACGTCTGAGGACTTTAAAAAACATTACTGCACAGCTGAATGTGGGTTTGGTGGTCAAATAAAACCACATACGTAGTAAACAGTTCCGTTCCCACATACAAATCGGGCTCAACTTCACCAAGTGATCACGCCATGCAAACACGTTGAGTTCCTTCCACTCGTGCGTCCCATGTCGTTCGGGAAAATTCGTATGAGCGATGGAAATAATACGCCATGCATTAAGTCACCGTGGTCGTTCTGGTGTTCTTGCCATGTTCTTACCCTGAGCTAGAGCCAGACGAGTTCTGTTAGTCCTCGTTCACGCCATGTTTTAATCCGTCCTCTTCGTTACGAAGCGAACAACTACGCAAAACTGGAGTCGAAAGGGAGAGGGGGGACAGTTAGCTTGAACTCTGTCAAAAAACCACGGTGCAAAAGGCCACGGAGACTGCGTTACCGCCGAGAGAAGCGCTCAACTCGACCCAGAACGAACACGCCGCTTAATTTTTACGCAAAAACCATATTTGTTTATCGGTTCTATTCTCTAGCGATTGCCGTAATATCCGCAGCCATCTTCTTCAGCGCGCGCTCAGGCTTTAGTGAATGGCTGCCCCCTGTAGCATCGGTGCTCCCAAGGGGTCTTAGTTTACTTAGTTTTTCCCCAATATTCATAACTTTTTAATCTAAAATCATGAATTCTAGTAGTCTGAGCCACGCCGGCGTGCATTCGTTTTATTCCAAGGATTTATACAAGACGTGCGCGATCCTAGATATTAACAGAAGTGGTTGAAACGGGCTTTAGACCTTATGTCAGAACTAAATCACATATGGCTCATATAAATTGTTTTACCCATCGCCAGGCACGTCATCAAACCCATTTTACAGGGACATGTACCCAAGTTAAATGTTGCTGTGCCCAAGTCAAATCACGGCGGTAAAAAGCTGAGCAGAACTACAGGACATGCCGCTTGAATTCACTACAGGCACTACGTTTCCCAAAATGCCCCGTCAGTCAGTTTCTTTCGTTTTTCGAAATGGACATAAGGTTTTGTGGGAGAAACGTTTCATCACTCATCTAAGTGACTTCTTCAATCTCAGCTAGTTGGAGTAGCGCAAAATCTTATATCCAGATGAACAGATTCAACTTCTGGAATTTCCTTGCCTGGATTATTGAGCATGCATCAAGATAGACATCCACAAATATTTAAAAGAAAGTCAGCCACGCTGCTGACAAGGTAGTGATAGGTCATACATTTTGCATAGCCGCTTATGACCCTATAACCTACCAAAAGTACATATTACACCACTAAAGCAAAGGCGTCTGTTACGTTAGCCTAAACAAAATGAATAAAATTAATAAAAAATTATTTAGTGTTAATTAAGGGCGTGCCCCCCTGCTTAAGCCAGTACATGTCCAGGCCCACCTGAAGTTTGCCAGAGAGCATATGGATGATCCAGAAGAGGATTGGGAGAATATCATGTGGTCAGATGAAACCAAAATAGAACTTTTTGGTAAAAACTCAACTTTTCGTGTTTGGAGGAAGAAGAATTCTTAGTTAAACCCCAAAACACCATACCTACTGTGAAGCATGGGGGTGGAAACATCATGCTTTGGGGCTGTTTTTCTGCAAAGGGGACAGGACGACTGATCCATGTTAGAGGAAGAATGAATGGGGCCATGTATCGTGAGATTTTAAGCCAAAACCTCCTTCCATCAGTGAGAGCATTGAAGATGGAACATGGCTGGGTCTTCCAGCATGACAATGATCCCAAACACACCGCTCGGGTAACAAAATAGTGGCTCTGTAAAAAGCATTTCAAGGTCCTGGAGTGGCCTAGCCAGTCTCCAGACCTCAACCCCATAGAAAATTTGTGGAGGGAGTTGAAAGTCCGTGTTGCCCCAAAACATCACTGCTCTAGATGAGATCTGCATGGAGGAATGGGCCAAAATACCAGCTACAGTGTGTGCCAACCTGGTGAAGACTTCCAGGAAACGTTTGACTTCTGTCATTGCCAACAAAGGTTATGTTACAAAGTATTGAGTTGAACTTTTACAATAATTTACAATTAAATTCTTTAAAAATCCTACAATGTGATTTCCTGGATTTTTTCTCATTTTGTCTCTCATAGTTGAAGTGTACCTATGATGAAAATTACAGACCTCTCTCATCTTTCTAAGTAGGAGAACTTGCACAATCAGTGGCTGACCAAACATTTTTTTGCCCCACTATTCTTTTCGTAGACCTTAACAGTCATGCATTATTGGCCAGTCATGTTGGGAGTTAATCCCAGAACTAGAGAATAGACTTGTTTTGGGTTTGTCTCCCAGCCATACTACTTGCTTTGATTTTTTATGACCCATCCTATGCCTTTTAAAGATTTTAAGAGGGTACATTCATTCACAGCGTGACTGGCCATTTGTGGTGCAATGTCATAATTATGTGTGACTGTGTAGCCCTGTTTGCATGGGTTTTTCCAGATTCCATCAAACCGACAGACCAAAAAACGTGACTGTGGTTTGTTAAAGCTGGACTTATGTGGCTGTATTATCAATATTTTCAAGATGGTCCATCCACTAATCAGGAGGAACCTGATGACATGGTCTTGAAGCTTGAATCGTCTCACAACAGCATTCCTGAAGTTGCCAGCTTTCAGAGAAACTACAAACACCCCAGTCAAAATGAGTCCAAATCTATTGAAAAGCCCTTTTTTAGTTGGGTGGCAAACTCCATACTAATACTCATGTTCTGGACTTTTTTGGGGGGTGTCCACAAACGTTTGTCTGTATAGTGTAATAAGCATCTATTGTAGCACAGAGATCAAATCCAGCTGCTGAAAAAAGCAGTTCCTAAGGAATGGGTTTGAATCCCAGACTAGGCTAAAGTCCACAGTAGGTTCCCAACGACCAGCTCTGCCATGACACTAACCAGGGTCAATGAGGTCATAATGGAAAATTTCACAGCAAATACGAGACAGATTTAACTTAATCCACACTTTACTGAGAGAGAACGACAAGTATTAAAAGTTATACAAACTAGTCCACTAGTCCCATATCATTTACTTGGGAGTTTTGGATTTAAATAAGTGTTTGATTAACATTAATCATGGAAAGAGTTTAACAAACTTCGTTTAGCAATACCGAAATGTGCAGTTTCACAAAACATAGTAAACATGTGCAATGATCTTCAGTCCAAGCTCACTGGAAAGCCACGTTTTTATCTTAGAAAAACAATATTCACGACGGCATAACCTCGTTAAAACACAGAAACATAATACGGACAACTTAGAAAACAAAAAAGTACATACGTTAGCAAACTTCCTCGATTGAGGAATTTGTGGGGTAAACACAAACGGCAAGGTTTTACATATGACAGGTACTCCCCATTTTATGATGGATCTGACTTACGATATTTTGACTTTACAACAGGAATCATATAATACATGAAACACATTCAGCAGCAACCGTACTCTGAATTTCGAACTCAAAAACTGCATTTCGCAGTATGATACTCTCCTGCTAATTGAGGAAGTCGGCAGTGCGTGACACGGGGGTCACATGGTAGGAGTTGTGAGTGCTGGGAAATGTAGGAATTGTAATCATTTTTGTTTTTCATATTCAGTTCATTATTTAGTAAATTACATGAGAGATTCAATACTTTCATAAAATAAGCTTTAAGTTAATGATTTGGCCTAACTGTAGATAATGTAAGTGTTTTAAGCATGTTTAAGGTAGGATATACTATGATATATATTATACTTTATATATTAAACTTCTCGGTTTACGATAAATTCAGCTTGCAATGGATTTGTTTGAACGTATCTCCATCGTAAATTGGGGACTACCTGTAAAACATTTTAGAGAAAAATAAACACAAATTCCCTATCCATACACCACATTATAAAATGGATCATGAAGTATAGAGAAGAACTCAATATACCACATTGAAGGACAGAGAGGGCGGACAGAATGATCGATAATGTAACGTAACGAAGAATAAAAATCGTAAATACACTTTATTACTTACAGTATATCACAGCAGTGAAGCTGAAATACCAGCTCACTGTCCTTCATGACTCATACGTGAGGAACAGGTTCAGACTATTCCCATACGTCTTACACGTCTAGCTGATACTGACTTTTGCATCAAGTCGAACCTTCCAGCACAAATGCTGCTATAAATTAAAAATGCACTTAAACTTAATTTTGTTAGTCATTTCAATCTTAAATATTTAAGACTTATTCATTTCTCTATTTAAAACAATAGACTTTAGTTTGCATCACCATCTTAGTCATATATATATCTACTCGATTTCACACACAATACTGATTGTCCTGTAATTCTCCCGCGTCACTCAGGACGACCAACACGATACTGCTCTCTCATGTCCGAAACGTCCGATCTCTTGCTAAGATTTCACTTTCTAATTTGAAAAAATAGAAACGTGAACCCAGAAGAGACATTTTAAGAAAGTGTGGACGCAAAGTTATTTGGTTAAACTGGGACCAAGCCTGTGTTCAAGGTAAGAACTATAAGGACTATAAGTTACAAATGCATTTAAAGATAAATGTAATAGCCCTGCTTTAGAAGGACATGAAAGGCAGCACAGAGAATCCAGAAAACTGCCCAAATGGTACACATTTACAGTGGTGCTTGAAAGTTTGTGAACCTTTTAGAATTTTCTATATTTCTGAATAAATAAAACGTGATCAGATTTTCACACAAGTCCTAAACGTAGATAAAGTGAAGTCAGTTAAACAAATGAGACAAAAATATTATACTTGGTCATTTATTTATTGAGGAAAATGATCCAATATTACATATTAGTGAGTGGCAAAAGTATGTGAACCTCTAGGATTAGCAGTTAATTTGAAGATGAAATTAAAGTCAGGTGTTTTCAATCAATGGGATGATAATCAGGTGTGAGTGGGAACCCTGTTTTATTTACAGAATAGGGATCTATCAAAGTCTGTTATTCACAACACGTTTGTGGAAGTGTATCATGGCATAAACAAAGCAGATTTCTGAGGACCTCAGAAAAAGAGTTGTTGATGCTGATCAGGCTGGAAAAGGTTACAAAACCATCTCTAAAGAGTTTGGACTCCACCAATCCACAGTCAGACAGATTGTGTACAAATGGAGGAAATTCAAGACCATTGTTACCCTCCCCAGGAGTGGTCGACCAACAAAGATCACTCCAAGAGCAAGACGTGTAATAGTTGGCGAGGTCAGAAAGGACCCCGGGGTAACTTCTAAGCAACTGAAGGCCTCTCTCACATTGGCTAATGTTAATGTTCATGAGTCCACCATCAGAAGAACACTGAACAACAATGGTGTGCATTGCAGGGTTGCAAGGAGAAAGCCACTGCTCTCCAAAAAGAACATTGCTGCTCATCTGCAGTTTGCTAAAGATCACATGGACAAGCCAGAAGGCCACTGGAAGAATGTTTTGTGGACGGATGAGACCAAAATAGAACTTTTTTGGTTTAAAAGAAAAGCCTGATGTTTGGAGAAGGAAAAACACTGCATACCAGCATAAGAACCTTATTCCATCTGTAAAACATGGGTGGTGGTATGTATCATGGTTTGGGCCTGTTTTGCTGCATCTGGGCCAGGACAGCTTGCCATCATTGATGGAACAATGAATTCTGAATGATATCAGAGAATTCTATAGGAAAATGTCAGGACATCTGTCCATGAACTGAACCTCAAGAGAAGGTGGGTCATGCAGCAAGACAACGACCCTAAGCACACAAGTCGTTCTACCAAAGAATGGTTACAGAAGAATAAAGTTCATGTTTTGGAATGGCCAAGTCAAAGTCCTGACCTTAATCCAATGGAAATGTTGTGGAAGGACCTAAATCGAGATTACCAGATACTGAAAGCAAAGGGTCACATACTTTTGCCACTCACTAATATGTAATATTGGATCATTTTCCTCAATAAATAAATGACCAAGTATAATATTTTTGTCTCATTTGTTTAACTGGGTTCTCTTCATCTACGTTTAGGACTTGTGTGAAAATCTGATGATGTTTTAGGTCATATTTACGCAGAAATACAGAAAACTCTAAAGGGTGCACAAACTTTCAAGCACCGCTGTAGCCATGTTAGTCTTAAAACACATGGTCATATAGATTTCATACAGACATTCCCTAATCCACCGTATTCAATGTAGCTGCAACACCTATTGCACATGATTTGAAGTGTCTGAGCAGTAACATATGTAGCGAATAGGGGTGTAACAACACACTGTGCTCACGATTCGAATTTCTCATTATTAGTGATTGATTTTACATTCGATAAAAGACCTTCTTATTACTGAAATGTAACCGATGCACTTTTTCTTACACAGCGGTACCTCGGTTCTCGACCACCTCGGAATTCGTGAAATTCGGTTCTCGGCACATTTTGACTAGAAAAATGTGTCTCGGTTTTCGTCATTCGCTTGATACTCGGCACAATTGCTTAAACTTGTGCGAGTCGAACCACGCGACTCATTTCAGCAGAAAATTGATTCACGATTCGCGAATCCTCTTGGCTTTCAGGCAGAGCAGTTGGCATTAGCTAGTGCCCGGAGTTCACCAATAGAGTAAGTGCTTTGCTTTTACTTCTCACTTTCAATCCATTACTCACTAGATTTCATGAGATTTTTCAACACTTTATTATAAATTAAGCTTTGTTTTAATGTTTTTGGGTAACTGTAGGTTAATGTAAGCGTTAATGTGTAATAGATTCCACTATGACACAGTACAGGGTAAATTAAATTTCTCGGATCATGATACATTTAACTTATGATGGATTTGTTGGAGCATTTCCCTTTCGTAAACCAGGGAGCACCTGTACAATACAAATCCATTAATGCATATAATGCCTTATACAGTGTGGATTTTCTGGGGGTCTGGAACAGATTCATTCAATTTACATTATTCCTTATGGGAAAAATTTGCTCGATCTTTTGGAACGAACCAACTACGAGGTACCACTGTATACGTTATTAGACAAAAAAAAAAAAACACTTTATTCCCTTACAATTAAAAGTTTTAGTAACTAGAAAATTTCAACTAAGTGCTATCTTAAATTGAAAATCACATTAAAGAAACAAGCAGACTGTGCTTAAGCCCAGCCTTTAAACTTAGTCTCAAATACCTGCAGTGTCCATTCCAGAACAAAAGACATGCCATATAAAACATGACTGCGCCCTCTGGTGTTCAGGAAATGCAATTGTGTCATAAACAGCACGCATGTGACATTTTTGCCTCACAATGTATCGCTACACCCCTAGTAACCAGCAAAAACAATCAAATGCTCGTTATAGGATATTACAACATGGAGCCAAACCTCAAGCAGGAGGGATGTTCCTCGATTGTTTTGGTGCTAAAAACACCAGCGCCACATGCAGAGTAAGAAAGAACACAAAACTCTGGAAAAGACAGACCATTCCTCATTGTCGTTTCCTTCGATGCTAAACAAAATCCATCAAATGTCAACAATTTAGCACCAATTGTCACCACGTAAATAGTACCGAAGAAATATTCATGTCCCAAAATCTCTTTTCTTTCAAACCTCGCACCGTACACCCTGTCTCTACTGCACTTGGAAGACGTTGATCTTACTGGTGTTCTTCAGCGTCTGCCTGCGGTTGCAGAACCAAACACGCACCACCTCCCTGTCATAATTAAGTTCCTTGGCAATTTCTGTGATCTCCTGGCCAGTCGGAAGAGCATTTTTCTCAAAGTAGCTGTTCAGAACCTCAATGGCCTGCGGAGTGAAGCTGGTGCGGCGCTTGCGCTTCTTGGACGGCTCTCCACCCACAAACTCCATCAGATTCTGCTGGCCTTTCTGGTTCCACAGCTCCGCCTCAGCAAGCCAACGCTCTAGCACAGGTTTCAGCTTCTGGGCGCTTTTAGGCGTGATATCAAGTTTCTCAAACCTGTAAACAGGAGAAGTGTGAATAGACAAAGAAAGCTGAGGTGTAGGTTTTGGTTAAACCAAAGGTAAGAGCTGTTTACCGACCATCCAATCAATGTCGGGTCGCTTTAACGACCAAGGATAGAACAATTATGACAAATTATAATAGGAAATAAAAATGTCTTTTAACCCCAAATGTCTCAATATTTGGATGTTGATGTCACTTCCGATTTTTTGTCCGCTGTAAAACAGTGATATGAAAAATGGATGGTGAACTCTCAGTAACTTAGTAGAGAAAGTGAAAAAATAACCTGCAGATAGCAGACTGGCTGTAGGCTGGTCCCTCAGTGGCTGTGAGAGCCTGACCCACTTGTGTTTGGGTCAGCCCCAGCGAGAGCCGGCGGATCTTGAAGTTCTTGGCGAACTCACGGATCTCCTCCAGGTTAATACCCTCCTCTTCACTTACTCCAGTCTGTGGCTCTGGATATACAACCAAGCGAAATATTTATCCCTAATGCATTAACTCCAGTGGTCCAACCAAATATACACAAACCAATCCCTAGGTCATTTATCATAGGGTCAGAAATGCACCTTCAGCTAATACAGTGTAAGCATAACAGTAACAATCTCTGCAACCTCTTAAGTATGTGACATCTCAAAAACATTCAATAGATATAAATCCCATATCAATGCATATGAAACAGTGGACATTTCAAGATCCTGGAGTGGCCTAGCCAGTCTCCAGACCTCAGTCCCATAGAAAATGTGTGGAGGGAGTTGAAAGTCCGTGTTGCCCCAAAACATCACTGCTCTAGAGAAGATCTGCATGGAGGAATGGGCCAAAATACCAGCTACAGTGTGTGCCAACCTGGTGAAGACTTACAGGAAACGTTTGACCTCTGTCATTGCCAACAAAGGCTATGTTACAAAGTATTGAATTGAACCAAATTTATTGACCAAATACTTATTTTCCACCATAATTTACAATTAAATTCTTAAAAAATCCTACAATGTGATTTCCTGGATTTGTTTTTCTCATTTTGTCTCTCATAGTTGAAGTGTACCTATGATGAAAACTACAGACCTCTCTCATCTTTCCAAGTCGGAGAACTTGCACAATCAGTGGCTGACTAAATACTTTTTTGCCCCACATTTTCACAGTCACACTTTGACAAATCCTCCCTCCTATGCTACAATTCCTTAATGACCGCATGACAATGCATGCTGGATACTGCTACAACTGAACACCGATGGATATAACCTACAATGTGTCACTGTGGCTATTCGGACTCTTCTGGCATTTTCTGATATAACGAGAGCACACGTACTGTTGACAAGTTGGCCCACCGTAGGCATATCTGCACAGGCTACAGGAACAGATGACGAGATTGAGGAGGCTGCTTTCCCCGTGGAGGGCTGTGGGGCAATCATGACTGGAGACTGCGATACAGTTACAGCAGGAGCCTGCAGTTCCAACCAGAATAGCGACGTTAACTTAAAAATATCCAGTTGCCATATGCATCCATTCATGAGATAGTGAGCCACTGAATCACACCTGTGTGTTGGCCTTATTAAGCGACAGAGTAGGCTTAGGCAGGACTGTAGAACTGGTGGTCGTCGTAGTTGCGCCAGGGTTGTTCCCGATGGTGGCTATGAATTGACCCTGGGGGTTCAGGAGCAACTGAGGAGCCACCGTCTGCACCTGCAGACTCTGGGCGGGCAACGAAGGCGTTACAGATGCTCCGGTCAAAGACGCAGGGTTCACCAGCAAAGGCAAAGTGCCTATCACCTGGAGGAAACGTAATAAAACTACATCATAATCGGAGTTTATTCCATTTTATCAAATGCTGATGGAATACAGGAAACATACAAGCGTATTAGGATTTTTTAGGAGTTGGAAGCACTGAAAACCGAAACAGTCAGTACTGTAACTCAAACGTCCGGCTCGACTGAAGAGCAACGAGACTGAAGATCAGTTTTAGTCCCATCAACAAATTACCTGAATCAGCTTCATCACTCACAAAGACGTCGTTTGCTGGAGTTAAACTCGGCGTCTTTCATTAAACACCATCTGCGGCTGATCGGAGCTTCATTCATCTGACAGGTTTGTTATCTGTAAGTCCAGCTCTAACCCAGAGAAGCTGCTGATGCTCTGTAACTCTGCTCTTACATTTCTGACTGATCAGATTCACATTAAGAGCTTCATCATACAGATTTATAATCACTAATCAAAAGGGATCCAAGACTTTGGTTAGAACACCGGGATCTCACTCCGATTTACTTCAGTCGGTAGAATAGTGGATCTTAGTTCTGTTCCTCGACTTTAATGACTGAAGGGCTTAGCCGCGGGGGAACGATAGAATGGAACTATTTTACCTCGCGGAAGGGTGATATCTCACGTTAAAGCACACCCTCTCGTGTATTATTCCTTAGTTAAATCACTCTACAGGTGCGATTTCGCCTCAGTGGCTATAAAGTTTCACTTTATTTTCACTTAGTTCATGTATTTATTGATTATTATTACTATATTACAGTCCTTTGCTTTATTCACGCATTTGTACAAATATAGACAAAAAAAAAAATTAATCCTATATACATTACGTCTTATGGAGAAATTTGATTCAGACTTCGAACACATCAGAGTTTGAACGGCTTCTGGAACCAATTAAGTTCCACTTATGGGGTTCCGCTGTATAACTACTAGGGGTGCAATGATACTTGGTGGCTCACAATTCGATTTTCTTACAATTTCTTGCCCGAACCCAGTCACCTGGCTATAGCAATTTGGCCCTTGTCAAAGTCAACGAGGCTTTAGACCTGTCCCTTTCTATAGTCCTATATAACTAAGAACCAACTGTACGCTTACCATCTAATATAATCCCAGACTACATTTTGGCTCCCCATTTGATTTTCTCACCTGACCCTGTGCATTGGTGATGATCTGGCTGGTGAGTCCTGCCACATTGGCATTGGCGATGATAGGAGTAGTCAGAGAGCTAATGAACTGCGGCTGAGCTCCCAGAGAAGCAGCACTAATCTGAAAAATAAATAAACCTTCTATTACAACACTGAAATGTAATGCCATACAGGTATGCATGGGTTAACCATCAACATCTGTTCGCTTTAACAAACAGGCCTTATCAATTATAATAGGAAATAAAAATAAGTCTTTTAACTCTGGATATTGTTGCTGTAAACAGCCAATCGGTGCTGTGGATACACGAGCAGAGGCAGGAGTTAAAGAGCAGAAGTCATCATTCGTGTGTGTGTGTGTGTAGTTACTGTATGGTTAATTAGTACAGAATCATAAACTCACAATAGCAGGGTTGATGGTGAGGCTTGCAGGCTGGAGTGTTGCGACTGACACACTGGGCTCAGGGACCTTGTGCACGGCTGAAGCTGCTGTAACAGTGCTAGGTGGAGACGCCTGCATCTGCTGCACCGATTGAAGGGCAGCTGCATGGGGCTGCAGGAGAGTCTGTGCAGACGGCTGAAGACCTGGCTGGACTGAGTTCAGGACAGTGGCAGCTGCAAGGAGAGAAGATAAAAAGCCATGGATGAAGCCATCGAAGAAGCAAACGAAAAACAAACTCAAGGATCAAGATAACCACCACCACAACACTCCAGGACCAAAGGACAAGTAACAAGTCTACATCTGGGTTATTATACAACCCCAATTCTAGTGAGGTTGGGACGTGTGTATTTGTAGGTTCACCACAAATAGTCCAGCAGTTTAAGAACAACGGTTCTCAACGTGCAATTGCAAAGATTTAGGGACTTCATCATCTACAGTCCATAATATCATCAAAAGATTCAGAGAATCTGGAGAAATCTCTGCAAGTAAGCGGCAAACCCGAAAACCAACACTGAATGCCCGTGACCTTCGATCCCTCAGACGGCACTGCATTAAAAACCGACATCATTCTGTAAGGAATATTACCACACGGGCTCAGGAACACTTCAGAAAACCATCGTCAGTGACCAGTTCATCACTCCATCTACAAGTGCAAGTTAAAACTCTACCATGCAAAGCCAAAGCCATATATCAACAACACCCAGAAAGACCGCCGGCTTCTCTGGGCCCGAGCTCATCTGAGATGGACTGAAGCAAAGTGGAAAAGTGTCCTGTGGTCTGACGAGTCCACATGTCAAATTGTTTTTGGAAATCATGGACGTCGTGTCCTCCGGGCCAAAGAGAAAAAGGACTGTCCGGATTGCTAACAGCACCAAATTCAAAAGCCAACATCTCTGATGGTACGGGGGTGTGTTAGTGCCCATGGCATGGGTAACCTGCACATCTGTGAAGGCACCATTAATGCTGAAAGGTACATACAGGTTTTGGAGCAACATGTGCTGCTATCCAAGCAACGTCTTTTTCAGGGACGTCCCTGCTTATTTCAGCAAGTCAATGCCAAGCCACATTCTGCACGTGTTACAACAGCGTGGCTTTGTAGTAAAAGAGTACGGGTAATAGACTGGCCTGCCTGCAGTCCAGACCTGTCTCCCATTCAAAATGTGTGGCCCATTATGAAGCTCAAAATGCGACAACGGAGACCCCGGACTGTTGAGCAACTGAAGTTGTACTGCAAGAATGGGAAAGAATTCCACCTACAAAGCTTCAGCAATCAGTGTCCTCAGTTCCCAAATGCTTATTGAGTGTTGTTATTGGGTGATGGCATCAAATTCAAAATGAGTGAATATTTGCAAAAAATCAATAAAGTTTATCCGTTTGAACATTAAATATCTTGTTTTTGTAGTGTATTCAATTGAATATAAGTTGAAAATGATTTGCAAATCGTCGTGTTCTGTTTTTATTTATGTTTTACACAACGTCTAGGCCCTCAAATATTTCATAAATCTATTTTTGTTGAGCCAGATAAGGAAATAACCGTGTGTGTAGACATGTGACATAACATTAAACATGTCTTGTTGTACAAGTGACGTTACACAACGTGCAACAACACGATGAACCATTTCTGATCGGCGTTTTACCCTGCAGTCCAGCGAAAGGTAGTTTGAGGAGTCCTCCGGCCGGGCCACCTGCAGAGAGCCCAGGCAGAGTGGCCACTGTAGCTGCTGGAAAGGTCAGCACAGCCAGACCGCCCTGTCCTCCCACAGAGCCAGCCATACTAAGTGGAATCAGCAAAGGCTGACTCAGAGAGCTCTGCTGAGCCATCATGCCAGTCATCAGCGTGGCCAGGCCATCCTGGGTCAGAACCTTAAGGAGGAAAAATGCCAAATGAATACAGAACATACTTTTCAAAGATGACAAACACAACAAGTTATTGAACGTAACGTTTCAGCAGCTAAACATTTACAGGTCCATAGCAAGTGCTGTGAAATTCCACACCAAACACCATATTGTAGGCATTGATGTACTTAGAAATGTCATATAGTGGTGCTTGAAAGTTGTGAACCCTTTAGAATTTTTCTAGATTTCTGCATAAATATGACCTAAAACATCATCGGATTTTCACACAACTGCTAAAAGTAGATAAAAAGAACCCAGTTAAACAAATCATACAAAAATATTATATTTGGTCATTTATTTATTGAGGAAAATGATCCAATATTACATATTAGTGAGTGGCAAAAGTATGTGACCCTTTGCTTTCAGTATCTGGTGTGACCCCCCTATGCAGCAATAACTGCAGCTAAACGTTTCCTGTAACTGTTGATCAGTCCTGCACACCGGCTTGGAGGAATTTTAGCCCATTCCTCCGTACAGAACAGCTTCAGCTCTGGGATGTTGGTGGGTTTCCTCGCATTAGCTGCTCACTTCAGGTCCTTCCACAACATTTCCATTGGATTAAGGTCAGGACTTTGACTTGGCCATTCCAAAACATGAACTTTTTTCTTCTGTAACCATTCTTTGGTAGAACGGCTTGTGTGCTTAGGGTCGTTGTCTTGCTGCATGACCCACCTGCTCTTGAGATTCAGTTCATGGACAGATTGTCCGACCATTTTTCTTTAGAATTAATCTGATATCATTCAGAATTCATTGTTCCTCAATGATGGCAAGCCGTCCTGCCCAGATGCAGTAAAACAGGCCCAAACCATGATACTACCACCACCATGTTTCACAGATGGGATAAGGCTCTTATGCTGGAATGCAGTGTTTTCCTTTCTCCAAACATAATGCTTTTCTTTTTAACTAAAAAGTTCTATTTGTCTCATCCATCCACAAAACATTCTTCCAATAGCCTTCTGGCGTGATCTTTAGCAAACTGCAGACGAACGTTCTTTTTGGAGAGCTGCTTAGAAGTTACCCTGGGGTCCTTTCTGACCTCGCCAACCATTACATGCCTTGCTCTTGGAGTGATCTTTGTTGGTCGACCACTCCTGGGGAGAATAACAATGGTCTTGAATTTCCTCCATTTGTACACAATCTGCCTGACTGTGGATTGGTGGAGTACAACCTCTTTAGAGGTCCTCAGAAATCTCCTTTGTTCGCACACTGATAAATCCCTGTTCTTTAAATAAAACAGGGTGCCCACTCACAGCTGAATGTCATCCCATTGATTGAAAACACCTGCTCAATAATCTTGCTCAAGGGTCTACCCAACACCTTTCAGGCAGCGCTGGCCTGTATAATGTTAGTTCTGGCTCACCTGTGGGCAAGCCTGGATGGCGATGGGCATGCTGCTCTGGAGCTGGGGCAAAGAAACACTTATGGGGCCTGCAACACTCTGAACAGCTGGAGCTGCAGCCTCCTTAGAAACTGTGGAGATGGATAAAAGAAATGTACAAAGCCCTAAGAGGATGGGATCGGGACAAAACTCTATATGTGCAATGGATCTAGCCAGAGTTATTTCACCTGCAGATATGGAGTTCAATGCAGCTGGACTGTTCTGAGTCGGCCCCTCAGCTGGCTCTAAACTTGGCCTTCTCCCCTCATCCAGCCCGACTTCAGTCTTCACACGTGCCCCTGAAGAAGGGGAAACAGAGTCCACTTCCACCTCCAGAACTCGGATGGTTTCATGGCCAGACATGACAATCACCTGGATGCAAGTTATTTACAAAATACAAATTTTCTGTCATCTACACAGACATTCCAAAACAGGATAAAGCAAATATTACCCAAAACCAAAGCAAACATTACTTACTAGTGCTTACTATCTGATAACTCTATAGACCATACATAAATACACTGATCGGCCAAATATTAAAACCACGCAGAGACTGAATAACAAATAACATTGACTATCTCATTACGACTGCAAATGTTAAGCTCTGCCATATATCAGACCATAAGTAAACAGTTGGTTCTCATAGTTGACGTGCTGGATGCAAAAGTAATATAGAGAAGTAAAGCCCTGAGCAACTTTAACAAGGGACGAATCGTTGGAGCCAGACGACTGGATTGGGGCATTTCCTATAAAACAATACTTGGGGATTGTTCCCAAACAGCAGTGGTGAGTATCAACCGACAGTGGTCCGAGGAAGGACAAACCACCATCTGTCGACAGTGTTTTGGCAGCCAAACCTCATCAATGTCCTAAAGCAAAAAACCCTATCCTGTCTAGTCCGAGTGGACAAAATAACAAGTGACAGAAATGTATATGCAAGTTATGAGAAAAATGTGTCTCAACAAACAGTGCAGCGCCCCCTGCTGAGTATGGAGCTGCGTAGTCATGGGCCAGTGCTAACCCACAGCACAAAGGGCACTATATTACATACAGTGGTGCTTGGAAGTTTGTGAACCCTTTAGAATTTTCTATATTTCTGCAAATATGACCTAAAACATCATCAGATTTTCACACAAGTCCTAAAAGTAGATAAAGAACCCAGTTAAACGAATGAGACAAAAATATTATACTTGGTCATTTATTTATTGAGGAAAATATCAATATTACATATTAGTGAGTGGCAAAACTTATGTGCACCTATAGGATTAGCAGTTAATTTGAAGTGAAATTAGAGTCGGTGTTTCAATCAATGGATTGACAATCAGGGTGAGGTGGGCACCTGTTTTATTTAAAGAACAAAGATCTATCAAAGTCTGCTCTTCACAACACGTTTGTGAAAGTGTATCATGGTACAAACAAAAGGAGATTTCTGAAGACCTCAGAAAAAGAGTTGTTGATGCTCATCAGGCTTGAAAAAGTTACAAAACCATCTCTAAAGAGTTTGGACTCCACCAATCCACAGTCAGACAGATTGTGTACAAATGGAGGAAATTCAAGACCATTGTTACCCTCCCCAGGAGTGGTCGACCAACAAAGATCACTCCAAGAGCAAGGCATGTAACAGTTGGTGAGGTCAGAAAGGACCCCAGGGTAACTTCTAAGCAACTGAAGGCCTCTCCCACATTGGCTAATGTTAATGTTCATGAGTCCACCATCAGAAGAACACTGAACAACAATGGTGTGCATGGCAGGGTTGCAAAGAGAAAAAGAACATTGCTGCTCGTCTGCAGTTTGCTAAAGATCACATGGACAAGTCAGAAGGATATTGGAAGAATGTTTTGTGGATGGATGAGACCAAAATAAAGCTTTTTGGTTTAAAAGAAAAACGTTATGTTTGGAGAAAGGAAAACACTGCATTCCAGCATAAGAACCTTATCCCATCTGTGAAACATGGTGGTGGTAGTATCATGGTTTGGCCTTGTTTTACTGCATCTTGGCCAGGACGGCTTGCCATCAGTGATGGAACACTGAATTATATAGTTAATGTTTTGGAATGGCCAAGTCAAAGTCCTGACCTTAATCCAATCGAAATGTTGTGGAAGGACCTGAAGCGAGCAGCTAATGTGAGGAAACCCACCAACATCCCAGAGCTGAAGCTGTTCTGTAAGGAGGAAAGGACTAAAATTCCTCCAAGCCGGTGTGCAGGACTGATCAACAGCTACAGGAAACGTTTAGTTGCAGTTATTGCTGCACAGGGGGGGTCACACCAGATACTGAAAGCAAAGGCTCACATACTTTTGCCACTCACTAATATGTAATATTGGATCATTTTCCTCAATAAATAAATGACCAAGTATAATTTTTTTGTCTCATTTGTTTAACTGGGTTCTCTCTACCTACTTTTAGGACTCGTGTGAAAATCTGATGATGTTTTAGGTCATATTTATTCAGCAATACAAAACATTCTAAAGGGTTCACAAACTTTCAAGCACCACTGTAGTGTGTTACAGTATAGTATATTAAAGGTATGCGCAATGTAACACTTATATACATCTTTAATTCACATCTGAATGGCTCATGAGCCAACTCCTGCAACACCTGCTGACAAAAGAGAGAATTGCAGTCTTGAATGGCATAAAAACATGGCATGGTTCTACTTTCTCTTTTGTTTTCAGTAAGTGTGTTTCAAATTATATAACAGATACAAAGATAAAAACTACTGTATTGTACAGTACTAAATGTTTTCATATTGTGTTTTAATCAATATTATTGTTTAAAATAAAATACTAGGTGTAAAGTATCTAGGTGACTACGGTGATGTCCGGTCCGGTTTCCACACCAAGTGAGATCTTTTTGAGCTTAGTAGAAACGCGCCAATTCATTATTGATATACTCTCTTTGCACAAACAACAAAAGACTGGGATAGGTGAATCTCTGGTGACGTTTGAGATACAGCACATTTTGCAAAGGCATAAATGAAGAGGGTGCAAACTCAAGAGCTCAGGAGAATGATACCTGCTCATTGACAGTGAGTGAGGAGTCACTGGAAGGATGGTTGTCTGAATCCATCATTCAGTTTGATCTCTAAGATCCCAGGTTCGGCATGACGAATGAAGGAATCGTGGTCTGCTGCCAAGACCACCTGGATGCAAGACATCAAAGCATTCCCAGTGCTTAGTCATGTCAAGAGTATAATCCCAGTACAGGAGAAATATATATTTCTTCCTATCGCCATACAGATGGACAGCATTCATTTCACACCTCCATTGAAATGAAGTTGAAGGCATATCTGAAGTCATTCATTAACTGAGACTGGCACAGCTAAACCTCAGAGTCGATATGGAATGCATTTTGCTGGCACGGTTAGCATTTTCTTTTAAACTTGTATTTAGGTGACATGGTGATTCCTCCATCTGACAGTTAGGGAGCTAGATTCATGAGCGAGTGTTAGCGCGTTCCTTATTTTTTCACTTTTGAAACTTCTAGTTCTCTCCACTTCATTCAAAACTCCATTTAGACAAAACATTGTTAGCAAAAACTCAGATAATTTGGACACTATTTAGGAAATGCTCAGTGATATGGCAGTGAAGATTTGGCCATCAAATGTACGTGACCATATTACATGACTACAATGTATGTTTTGTTTTCCGACTCTGAAAATCAACGCTGTTTACGTTCTCACGTACCACTACTTGACGAAAATAATTATTTTCTGGTGTTCGTCTTATTACAGTGGTGCTTGAAAGTTTGTGAACCCTTCAGAATTTTCTATATTTCTGCTTAAATATGACCTAAAACATCATCAGATTTTCACACAAGTCCTAAAAGTAGATAAGGATAACCCAGCTAAACAAATGAGACAAAAATATTATACTTGGTCATTTATTTATTGAGGAAAATGATCCAATATGACATATTAGTGAGTGGCAAAAGTATGTGAACCTGTGCTTTCAGTATCCCCCCCGATGCAGCAAAAACAGGCCCAGACCATGTTTCACAGATGGGATAAGGTATAAGGTTCTTATTCTGGAATGCAGCGTTTTCCTTTCTCCAAACATAACACTTTTCTTTTAAACTAAAAAGCTCTATTTGGTCTCATCCATCCACAAAACATTCTTCCAGTAGCCTTCTGGCTCGTCCACGTAATCTTTAACAAACTGCAGACGAGCAGCAATGTTCTTTTTGGAGAGCTGTGGCTTTCTCCTTGCAGCCCTGCCATACACACCATTGATGTTCAATGTTCTTCTGATGGTGGACTCATAAACATTAACATCAGCCAATGTGAGAGAGTCCTTCAGTTGCTTAGAAGTTACCCTGGGCTTTTTTGTGACCTCGCCAACTACTACACGCCTTGCTCTTGGAGTGATCTTTGTTGGTCGACCACTCCTGGGGAGGGTAACAATGGTCTTGAATTTCCTCCATTTGTACACAATCTGTCTGACTGTGGATTGGTGGAGTCCAAACTTTATAGAGATGGTTTTGTAATCTTTTCCAGTCAGATGAGCATCAACAACTCTTTTTCTGAGGTCCTCAGAAATCTCCTTTGTTCGTGCCATGATGCACTTCCACAAATGTGTTGTGAAGAGCAGAGTTTGCTAGATCCCTGTTCTTTAAAACAGGGTGCCCACTCACATCTGATTGTCATCCCATTGATTGGAAACACCTGACTCTAATTTCACCTTCAAATGAATTGCTAATCCTAGAGGTTCACATACTTTTGCCACTCACTAATATGTAATATTGGATTATTTTCCTCAATAAACAAATGACCAAGTATAATATTTTTGTCTCATTTGTTTAACTGGGTTCTCTTTATCTACTTTTAGGACTTGTGTGAAAATCTGATGACGTTTTAGGTCATATTTATGCAGAAATATAGAACATTCTAAAGAGTTCACAAACCTTCAAGCACCACTGTACCACTGTTGGGTCCTTGAGCAAGAACCTTAACCCACAATTGCTTGGATTGTAAGACTGTACCAATTGCAAGTCACTTTGAATCATGGCATCTGCTAAATGACTAAACGTAAACGAAAAAATCTAGCTGCGTAGCTGATCGAACGCTTCCTCACTTGAGCGGTCCGTTTGAATTTCTTTGCCCCCAAATTTGAACAAACATTCTGAGTATGAATATGGGCACCCTAAATAAAACATTCAACGGTGCGACCTTCAAAAGCCTATGGGTGAGATTTCAGGTACACCCTCAGTCATGCCACCATGTCCCAGTGATAACACGTGCCAAAAGTTTAACTTTATTTTCACTTATTTCATGTGTTTTTATTTCACTTATATCATGTATTTATTGATTATTATTACTGAATTACATTCCTTTGCTTTATTCATGCTTGTATTCAGTAACTGCTGACGAATATAAATGTAAAATCAAATCATTTGGGGATCAGGAACGGATTAATCCCGTTTCAGTTACTTCTTATGGGGATCTTTGATTCAGAGTTCAAACAAATGAGAGTTCGAACTGCCTTCTGGAACCAATTAACTTCGAATTCCTAGGTTCCACTGTATCATTTAAAGGCAATGTAATGCAACCAGTGCTGCACTTTGATAAGCTCCAAACAACCATGCATAAGCATTAACACTTAAATGTGTGTTGTTAATTGTCATTACTGCCAGCTCCCTGCTTCATTAAGTCCACTGCAAGCATTTTATACAGACTACTTCATCATAAACAGAACAAACCTGCATACATACTTCACGAGAAAGGTCAGAAAACAACAATAATCAACACATTATTCAATAAAACTCACAATGCTTATAAATGTTTACCACATTTTGTCAGAGCAGGCAACTTTAAGTGACAAATAAATAAATTGGCAAATTAAAAACATAATGCACAATACTGTTTTTGGTGAATTCTCAGTCAAACATACATGCTTTGGACATACCATAAATGCAGTCCAAAGTTATTAAAAATTTTAAACATTTCTCACGACAGAGCACCTTTTAGGGGGTGACAGCTAGACTTGGCTAAACTGACCATCACACAAAAGGCCGGCCAGCAGACCAGTGCCCAAAGCACAACGTATATTAGCCATTGCTGGATTTTACTCTGGATACTCTTTCTAAGTTTACCAATATTCAGATATGGTTTCCATTATTCTGTGGGTGCCATGGTGTTTGGCACCTTCTGGTCACCTCTGCATGGATTCCCTTCTTACCTACGGTCCCTCCCACATTCCAAAGCCATGCCTTAGGTCGAGTGGTGTCACTAAAGTGGCACCAGAACCCCAAGACCCTAGACAGGATTAAGCGGTCATGAAAATGAATGAATGATTTCGTCCATCCCCTTGTTACATGTAGCAGGAGAGGTCACAGCTTGATCCAGGAGCATAAAGAAAACTTCTTGTAGGGGAGCAAAATAATTAAGCTTAGTTGCACTGAAAGGAACATAAAGGGTATTGGTGGATGGAGGGCGGGATGCTGGGGTAAGCCAGCCACCATTACAACCGTATGTCATTAGCTTAAAAACAATAGAGCATTATGCAAGCACTGCGGATCCACGCTTTCATATTAAGCGGCCTGTGTGGGACAGCATGCTGGTTTATTTGGTGAATGGTAAACTCGTGAGAAATAATCCGCGACCGTTTGCACGCACGACATGTCAAGCTGTGCCACTGAAAGTCGTGAATTGTTCTCATCTGTCAAAACTTGAGCAGGTGTTGCGGTTCTTCGTGCTTCCCAGCCCCCAATAACTCCACTAACATTTACAGAGCTTTTATTCATCTGCGCTGAGCGAACCGTCCATCGGATGCCTCGGGTCTGCGCCTTTCCGTTCTCTTTATCATAAATATATAAATTATGCTAATTAAGAGCATTGCATATTAACCCCAAAGTCGTTCTCCGTCACCAGCCCGTCACGTAAACGGGGCAAAAATCATCTCCTGATAAAACTGTAACCACAACTTACCCCTGGAATCGCGCTTAATTTCTTTCCCCGTCCTTCAGCACGCTTTGGCGCACTTTGTTTTGGACGTGCATAATTAAAAATTCATCTCACAGCTTCCAGACGGACGCTATGGCTGCACACAAAAGAGACATTTGCATTGATAAGCAGGCTCGGCGCCGCAATAAAGCGCCTTTACTAAATGTTTCATGCCGGGATTTCTCCTGAACTGCCGCGTAGGTGAAATTGGTGCAGCCGAACAAGGAAATGAAGGTGTTATACAAAGAAAACAGTCGGAATATGAACAGAAATGTGCTCTTTTGCACTACGTCATGAACATAATTTATGCAGGCCGAGTCTTGCATTGAAAAAATCTTGCTGGCTCGACATAGCGAGCGCCATGGCTGCCTTAAAGACACAGTGCTCCTATTTACGCCGTTCACGGAATAAACATTTTAAAAGCAAGGGGTGAGGGATTCACGGTACAGAAAGTCAGTTTGGTCACATTTCCTGGTCAAAACCTGCTAAAAACATCAAATCCCTGCACGATATCCACACTGGTTAAAGCAAGTTGGTTAAGCAAGTTGACATGACAGCATTCATGGATAGTATGACACCCACCATACCAGTATCTCATACTGGAGACCATCATTCACAAACCACACCAGCATCTCATACTGGAGACCATCACACCCACCATTCCTGCATCTCATACTGGAGACCATCACTCACAAACCATACCAGCATCTCATACCGGAGACCAACACACCCACAAACCATACCAGCATCTCATACTGGAGACCATCACACCCACCATACCTGCATCTCATACTGGAGACCATCACACCCACCATACCTGCATCTCATACTGGAGACCATCACTCACAAACCACACCAGCATCTCATACTGGAGACCATCACACCCACCATACCTGCATATCATACTGGAGACCATCAGTCACAAACCATACCATCATCTCATACTGGAGACCATCACACCCACCATACCTGCATCACATACTGGAGACCATCAGTCACAAACCATACCAGCATCTCATATTGGGGACCATCACACACAATATACTACTGTCCCATACTGGAGACCATCACACACACCATACCAGAGTCCCATACTGGAGACCATCACTCACAACTCATACCAGTCTCCCATACTGGAGACCATCACTCACAAACCATACCAGCATCCCATACTGGAGACCATCACACCCACCATACCTGCATCTAATATTAGAGACCTTCACACCCTCTATATCTAATACTAAAGACTATTGCACGTATTCACCTTACTAGAGTCCCATTTTAAAAACCATTACAATCACCATTCCAGCATCTCATACTGGGGACCATCATACAAACCATACCAGCATCTCATACTGGAGACCATCACTCACAAACCATACCAGCATCTCATACTGGAGACCATCACACCCAAAACAGCGTTTCATACTGGGGACACACCATTGCCAATACTAGAGTCCATCAATCCACTTTACTAGCACCCGATAGTGGAGACCATCATAATTACATCATTCCATACAGGGGACCACCACACCCACCATACCTGCATCCACTCCTGCAGACCATCTCACACACACACACACACACCACACCAGCATCTCATACTGGAGACCATCATAGGTATAGCTCCTTGACAGGCAGACTGGCAAACATATTTTGTTATATTTGAGACTGAAACAGTTTAAAGTTTGGTATTTTACTAGGACACATGGTCTGGATTGTTGGATTAACTTTGCTCTTAATGGTAATGGCTCACCACGTTCTGCCATAGCAAGTATGATGAGATATATTACTTAATCCATGGGTGACCAAACCCTGCAAGGGACCAGCATGGCTGTAGGTCTTCATTCCAACCAACCAAGAAGCAGCTCTACCTGATAACTCTCTCTTTTAAATGAGTCCTAATGGTTAAACAAGGTAGAGGCAGATGATGCTGCAGCTTCGTTGTATGAAAACCTCTTGCCCTCTGCAGATCACCTTGGCCAATCATGACTACACCTTATTGATTGTTAAGGTTACCCAGCATTTCCTCTCTCCAATGCACAAACAGTCTCCAATTTAAAAAAAAAAGGATGGAGATTCTCTCTGGCCAAGATCAGCGTGAAATCAATATATGTAGGAGACCCTGATGAAACACTTTGGCTCAATCAATTACTCATCAGAAATTATAAAAATCCATTTCATTCAGGTGCAAGGTGCTCAAGAACTTGCAATAGATGTACAGTTTAATTATAAAACATACCCATTTCATGCTTAAAAGTGTTACAAGAACTATAACATGTCCCACACATACTAATCTCTTCTTCAATGCCAAGCTAGCTGGCAAAAACTGCCATCTGCATGCATTAGCAATGTATTGCCATGGTGCTCAAAGGGGGGTCTTGGATTGCTGAATGCAAGTGAATCTCTAATTAGCCTCACATTCAGTACTATTGAAAGACACAAAACTTTACTTGAACAGAGAAATCTAATATCACTAAATGACATATAAACCATGGAGTTTAACTTATAAATGTCATGTGTTTTCATAATTGAGTATGAATCAACATTTTTTAAACAAAAAAAGGTGAAAAAATATACTTTTGACGAAAGAAAGGTCAACGTTAGACTGGGAGAGAGAGCAGAGATGAAGCAGATATCAAACATTTGACCACTTAAGACAAGGGGTTTAAATAGCAGTGTCAATACGATGGTGATTAAAGATCACTGGTTGTCACAATCTAACACTTTAAAATAATTTTAATGTTAATGAAAACAAAGTGTAAGTAGATTAGTGGGTCAGTTTGTCTTTGCTAAGATAAGTCATTGCCTTAAGAAAAGCAGTCGAGCTCTTGAAGAGTCTAGTTTGGGTCACAAACACAAACTTAAACTTTGTTAAGGAATCCTGCATTGTAAAATACTTCAGAATTGAAATGTCAAGCCATCCAGTACTGTCATGTCACATCTAGATTATTTGAGTGCAGCCCTGTTTGGCATCTCCAACAAGATGCTTGGCTGGAGTATATTCAAAACTCTGTCGCCAGGATTCTCACTAAACCAATCACTTGGCAGAAACAAAATGCATTAATTCATGGACGTACTAATCACAAGCTTTAATTGACATCAAACACCAGGATAGAGGAAATGGAGTAAGACTATTAAGAAAGAATTTATATTTACACGGTTTCTTGGCATTATAATGGTGAACCCAACTTCGAGTTGTAGCCTGCAACTCCCAGGGAACTGCCACTCAAGTATGGGCAGTGTTTTGTTTGTTGAATGTTTCAAATGTTGTCGAGCACTGGTCCATGTACAACCCTGAATAAAAAAAAGTTGGGACGATATGGAAAATGCAAATTTAAAGTATTTCTTACATTTACTTTGACCTTCATTTCATTGCAGACAGTATGAACCCAATGTATTTCATGTTTTGTCTGGTCAAGATCATTTCATTTGTCAATAAACACCCATTAATGCATTTCAGGCCTGAAACACATTCCAAAACAATGTTGTGATGTAAAGCATTACCATTTTGTAACGTTGCCATACCTTCTCACAACACTTAAAAGACGTTTTGGCACAGAGAATACCAAGAAATTTAGTGTTTCAGGTGTTATTTTTTCCCATTCATCTTCCAAACACGTCTTAAGATCTGCAACAGTACATGGTCGTCGTTGTCACATTCTCTACTGGGGGCAGTTCAGGACTGCAGGCAGGCCCGTCCAGTACCCGTACCCTCGTCTTCCGCAGCCATGCCTTTGTAATGTGTGCAGTATGTTGTTTTGTACTGTCTTGTTGAAAAAAAATTCTTTTGAAGGCAACGTATGTTGCTCTAAAATCTCTATGTACTTTTTTGCATTAATGCTGCCATCACTGAAGTGTAAATGACCTTTGCCAAGGGCACTGACCCAACCCCTTGTTCCTGATAACAGTCTGGAAGGTTCTTTTTGTCCTTGGTCCAGACTTCACGGCGTTCATTTCTTCCAAAAAAAGATCTGAAATACTGATTGGTCTGAGCACAATACACGTTTCCACAATGTGATGGTCCATCCCAGATGCCTCCAAGCCCAGAGAAGTTAATGCCACTTATGGACATGGTTAACATAATGCTTCTTTCTGCACAGTAATGTTTTAAGGGGCATTTGTGAATGTAACTCCATACTGTTGTGCTTGAAAAATGTTTTCCAAAGTAATCCCTTGCCAATATGGTTATATCAGCTATTATTGAATGACGGTTCTTGATGCAGTGCCGTCTGAGCAATCGGAAATCATGGATCTTCAGTTTAGGCTTGTGCCTTTGCCCTTTACACACAAATTCCTCCAGTTTCCATGAATGATTTAAAGATATTATGTGAAATATGCAAATCCCTTCCAAACTTTCTTTGAGGAACATTGCTTTTAAACATTTCAATAATTTTCTCACGCATTTGTTGACCAACTGGAGATCCTCTGCCCATCTTTGCTCCTCAAAGACTCAGTCAAATGAGAATACTGCTTTTACTGTCATTACTAGCTCTAAATTGCCCCCATCCCAACTTTTTTTGGAATGGGTTGCAGGCCTGAAACGGCCTGCATTTTCCATACTGTCCCAATTAGTTTCTGATTTAAGGTTGTACAGTGGTGCTTGAAAGTTTGTGAACTCTTTAGAATTTTCTATATTTCTGCATAAATATGACCTAAAACATCATCAGATTTTCACACAAGTCCTAAAAGTAGATAAAGAGAACCCAGTTAAACAAATGAGACAAAAATATTATACTTGGTCATTTGTTTATTGAGGAAAATTATCCAATATTACATATTAGTGAGTGGCAAAAGTATGTGAACCTCTAGGAATCAGGTGTGAGTGGGCATCCTGTATTAGTTAAAGAACAGGGATCTATCAAAGCCTGCTCTTCACAACACATGTTTGTGGAAGTGTATCATGGCACAAACAAAGAAGATTTCTGAGATCCTCAGAAAAAGAGTTGTTGATGCTCATCAGGCTGGAAAAGGTTACAAAACAATCTCTAAAGAGTCTGGACTCCACCAATCCACAGTCAGACAGATTGTGAACAAATGGAGGAAATTCAAGAGCATTGTTACCCTCCCCAGGAGTGGTCGACCAACAAAGATCACTCCAAGAGCAAGGCATGTAAAAGTCGGTGAGGTCAGAAAGGACCCCAGGGTAACCTCTAAGCAACTGAAGGCCTCTCTCACATTGGCTAATGTTAATGTTCATGAGTCCACCATCAGAAGAACACTGAACAACAATGGTGTGCATGGCAGGGTTGAAAGGAGAAAGCCACTGCTCTCCAAAAAGAATATTGCAGCTCATCTGCAGTTTGCTAAAGATCACGCGGACAAGACAGAATTCTATTGGAAGAATGTTTTGTGGACAGATGAAACCAAAATAGAACCTTTTTGTTTAAAAGAAAAGCGTTATGTTTGGAGAAAAGAAAACACTGCATTCCAGCATAAGAACCTTATCCCATCTGTGAAACATGGTGGTGGTAGTATCATGGTTTGGGCCTGTTTTACTGCATCTGGGCCAGGATGGCTTGCCATCATTAATGGAACAATGAATTCTAAATGATATCACAGAATTCTAAAAGAAATTGTCAGGACATCTGTCCATGAACTGAATCTCAATAGAAGGTGGGTCATGCAGCAAGACAATGACCCTAAGCACACAAGTAATTCTACCAAAGAGTGGTTAAAAAGTATAAAGGTAATGTTTTGGAATGGCCAAGTAAAAGTCCTGACCTTAATCCAATCGAAATGTTGTGGAAGGACCTGAAGTGAGCAGCTAATGTGAGGAAACCCACTAACATTCCAGAGCTGAAGCTGTTCTGTACGGAGGAATGGGCTAAAATTCCTCCAAGCCGGTGTGCAGGACTGATCAACAGCTACAGGAAACGTTTAGTTGCAGTTATTGCTGCACAGGGGGTCACACCAGATACTGAAAGCAAAGGTTCACATACTTTTGCCACTCACTAATATGTAATATTTAATCATTTTCCTCAATTAATAAATGGCCAAGTATAATATTTTTGTCTCATTTGTTTAATTGGGTTCATCTTCTTTTAGGACTTGTGTGAAAATCTGATGATGTTTTAGGTCATATTTATGCAGAAATACAGAAAATTTTAAAGGGTTCCCAAACTTTCAAGCATCACTGTATATTATATGTAATGACATGCAAGTATTCTAGAACAAAAAACAAACTATGGGTATTATAGAAATTCTGAAGACATATTTGGATTCAGCATGCATAAGCACAAAAATGGGTATTTTACACTTGGGACAAAATCTTTCTTGACCATTGATAGTGATCTCTGTTGTTTCAGCCACAATTATAGCTAACAGGTTCATAATAGGTATGAAATGAATACAGGTATGACATTTCCACAGACAAACAGTGCCAGTAGAATGGGTGCTACTGAACACCTCAATTACTCTCAATATGATAGGTTCAAATGTTTCTACTTCCCCCAAAATTCAGCTCTGTGAGACGGAGGCGGCGATGAGTTGCACTGCTCATCTGTGGGAGCTGTCCTGTCTCGTTTCCTGTTGTCGGACTTCATGTATAACACCAGCTCACGCCACCTTCATAGGTTCTCTGATGACTCTTCAATTGTGGGTTACAATCACAGTAGTGATGAGTCAGAGTACAGGAGGTTGGTGGGGGATTTTGTCTCATGGTGTGGGAAGAACCTCCTGCAGCTAAACAGCAGCAAGATAAAATAACTGCCAGCCACCATACAAGGGAAGCACATGGAGAAGATGCAGTGCTGCTCTAAACTGCTGCTCTACTGGGATTTTTGTGCACAGCCGTCTCTTGGGTTTACAGAGAATGGTCCGATGAAAAGAAAATATCCAGTGAGTGGCAGTTCTCTGAGCAAAAATGCCTTGTTGATGCCAGAGGTCAGAAGAGAATGGCCAGATTGGATCGAACCAATAGAAAGGCAGCATGGCCACGTGGTCCAGCACTGATATTATACACCAATCCCTGGCTAACTGTTGGCATTCCATTTCATTTCAAAAGGTGTCTGAAGGAGTTCAGGTTTTAGGAGGGCAGGGCAGAAAGTCGATAAGATAGCTAGCTAGCAAGCAAACTATACTTTATTGATCGCTACAGAGAAATTTAAGGTCTCGAGTAGCATGTAAAACGTCAAAACTTTTTATTAATACATATCATTACACAACAAGGAGCCAGCATGACTGCAGATCACCTTGGCCAGTCATGAAAAAGCCTTATTGATTTTTAAGATTCCCCAACATTCCCCCTCTCCACAGCACAGGTCACAGGTTAGTCGGCTGCCCATCCACGATGTGAATCTTCCGTTCCATCATATCCCAAAGGAGCTCTAATGGATGGAGATCTGGTGACTGTGAAGACCATTTGAGTACAATGACCTCATTGTCATGTTCAAGAAACCAGTTTAAGATGATTTGAGCTTGTGACATGGCATTGTTGGAAGTAGCCATCAGAAGATGGGTACACTGTGGTCATAGAGGGATGGACATGGTCAGGAACAATACTCAGAGGTGGCATTTAAACGGTGCTCAGTTGGTATTAAGAGAGCCAAGAAAATATGCCCCACACCATTACACCACCACCAACAGTCTGAACCATTGATACAAGGCAGGATGGATCTATGCTTTCACATTGTTTACACCAAATTGTGACTCTAACCTATGAAAGTCACATCAGAAATTGAGACTCAACAGTCCAGACAACATTGTTTCAATTTTCTATTGTCCAATGTTGGGGAGCCCATGCATGTTCTTAGCTGACAGGACTGGCACCCGGTGTGGTCTTCTGCTGCTGTAGCCCATGTGCTGCAAGGTTTTGTGCATTCAGAGACGCTCTTCTGCATACCTCGGTTGTAGCAATGGGTTATTTGAGTATTGAGCTCAAAGCAGTATGGCCATTCTCATTTAACCAGTAGAGAACTGGACCATTTTTGCACAGAGAACTGCCACTGCTCAAAAGGAATTTTCTCTTTTTGAACTGTTCTGTATAAACCAGAGATGGCTGTGTGTGAAAATCCCAGTAGACCAGCAGTTTTTGAAACCAGCCCATCCAGTAACAAAAAACATACCACGATTATAGTCATTAATTCACATTTCCTGCCCATTCTGATGTTTGGTTTGAACTTCAGTAGGTCATCTTGACCATGGAACTGTGGTAGCCTAGTGGATAAGGTATGGGACTATGGACCAGAAGGTCCAGGGTTCAAATTCCACGTCTGCCAAGCTACCACTGTTGGGTCCTTGAGCAAGGCTCTTAACCCTCAATTGTTTGGATTGTTCGCTCTGGATAAGGTCTGCTAAATGCTGTAAATGTAAATGTTTACATGCCTAAATGCATTGAGCTGCTACCATATGCTTGGCTGATTAGACATTTGCGTTGACGAGAAGTCAAACTTTTGGCTATGTGGTGTAAATGAGGTGAAAAAAAAATAGGTATCGATGCATTCCTAGTAATTATTGTTTTTTATTACTGTGTTTCACTTTAAGTGGGAGCGGCGCTGAAAGCAATGACGTACAAGAGTACACTGAACAGGCAGTCCGATGAAAACAAGGAAGTTGTAAGGAATCGAGATAATCGCCATCAGATTTAGCTAGTTTGTGAATAAACAGTTGTTTTAGATCAAGTCCTCTTCGATAAAGAACAATGAATAACAAAGGTAAGTGCTCTAGCGCGGCCTGTTTTTTCGCACACTTGAGAGATGAGGGAGATTTGGGAAGGCTCCTTAGCAACAACAGTCTTTGGCTAGTTACCATCTATACGGCGAACGTTAGCTTCGATTCTCTAACGTGAATTTGAAGTCCAGTACTTGTATTTGTACTGCTTTATGTACATGGACTTTAAGTACTGCTTAGCTAAACGTCTGCTAACGTGTATGTGAAGCAAAAGGTGACCTCTTTGCCTAACTGAACAGAGCCAGCTAGCGTATACTCACTAATGCTCAGAATGACGCTGATTGAGTGGATTGGTATGCGGCCGGCCACTGTTTGTATTGTTTGGCTTCGTGTTTGGCTTGATATTTTTAGCACACGAACGTTTAGCGTTAGCTTCTAGCTACACGGTGTCTCGGTTTGTCTGCTCTAAATATTAATGGTGTCCATAAACCAGTGGAATGTGGCCATGTACTCTCCGGCCACTTTATTAGGTACACTTGTTCAACGGCTTGTTTACGCAAACCTGAGTAACACAATTCGTGTTCGCACGTAGACGAGTTCAAACCGCGCAACAAAAAGGGGATTTAAGTGACTATGAACGTGGCATGGATGTTGGTCTGCGTTTTTCAGAAATTGTAGGTAAAATGGACTTTTCCTGCACAGCCATCTCTTGGATTTATAGAGAATGGGCCAAAATGGGCATTTCTCTGAGTGGAAATGCTTTGTTGATGTGAATCAGATCAACAAAGCATTTTCAAGCAGAAGATCATATAAGGTTAGCAAAGAATGTATATTATAATATATTTCTGCTGTGACATTTGGATGGTCTGGTCAGAATTTGGTGTAAACACCATGAAAGCCTGGATCCATCTTGCCATGTATCAGCGGTTCAAGCTGCTGGTGGTGTAATGGTGTGCGGGATATTTCCTTGGCACGATTTGAGCCCCTTAATACCAATTGAGCATTGTTTATATGCCTATCCTTAATGACCACAGTGTACCATCTTCTGAAGCTCAAATTATCTTAATAATTTTTTTTGACATGACATGAGTTTACTGTACTCAAATGGCCTCCACAGTCATCATATCAGTCTAATATAACTCCTTTGGTACGTGGTGGAACAGGACATTGGCATCATATGGCGCCTGACAAATTTGAAACAAATGCATGATCCTACCATGTCAATATGGACCATAATTACTAAGGAATGTTTCCGGTATTCTGTTGAATCTAGGCCGTGAAGAATCAAGGCACTTCTGACTGGAAAAAGGGGTCAAACTTGGTGCCTAATGAAGTAGCTGCAATGTTTTACTAGTTGCACTGAATTGGTTTTAAGCAAGTTTCTTTATATACTGAACCTATAACTAGTGTAGTGAGTTTTATAAGCAAAAATCTGGACAACCCACAAATACCGCAACCTTTGGAATAAGGAGTGACCGTCAAGTCAGTGCACAGGAATGTAAAAACACAAAAACGTTTGGGAATTCAAATCCCAGGACTGCCGAGCTGCCATTGTTGGACCCTGAAGTAAGACCCTCAGCCCTTATTTGCTCAGCTCAACAGCAAGTCGTTAAATTCTGTAATTGTATTTAATGTAAACTGCGACATCTGAAACATGCTGTAAATGCAGAAGGCCTTGAAATCCACTCGTCGCATCGGCACTAACAGTTTAACCTAGTTATGTAATCTGTATCAAAGCTGTATTTTCAGGGTCGTCCAAAGAGCACAGGTCACTAATTTATGTCACCAAGTCGTTTCTCTCAAGGTTTCCACCCTATATAGTTTGGGGAATTTTTCTTGCCTTGGTCACCTTAGGCTTTCTCACTTGAGCAGGAATGTCCTCAATGGTTAGGGATTTAAATGTTGAGGGTTCAAATCCTCAGCCAATCCAGGCCCTTAAACAAGACCTCTAACTCATTCTGTCTTGTACTTTATCATGACAATGACCACAACTTCGCCATGTGCATGGATATGTCAAGAAATACATTTTGTTATACTGTCCGCCAGTATATATGTGTAAAGGCGTTAGAGTTGGGTTATTGGTGAGGGCTCTGGGTTGCTAATCTGAAGGTTGAACGTTCAGATCGTTGTCACTTAATCTCTCTACGCTAGGGGTGCCAAATCATGACGCCATCTTAATCACAGGCAGAGATATGCGAAGGAAACCATTGTGTATAATGACAATACAAGTATGAGCTGTTTACTGATCGCATAAATATGACCTTAAAACATCATCAGATTTTCACACAAGTCCTAGAAGTAGATAAAGAGAACCCAGTTAAACAAATGAGACAAAAATATTATACTTGGTAATTTATTTATTGAGGAAAATGATCCAATATTACATATTAGTGAGTGGCAAAAGTATGTGACCCTTTGCTTCAGTATCTGGTGTGACCCCCCTGTGCAGCAATAACTGCAGCTAAAACGGTTCCTGTAACTGTTGAATCAGTCCTGCACACCGGCTTGGAGGAATTTAGCCCCATTCCTCCCGTACAGAACAGCTTTCAGCTCTGGGATGTTGGGGGTTTCCTCACATTAGCTGCTCGCTTCAGGGTCCTTCCCACAACATTTCGATTGGATTAAGGTCAGGACTTTTGACTTGGGCATTCCAAAACATTAACTTTTTATTCTTCTTTAAAACCATTCCTTTGGTAGGAACGACTTGTGTGCTTAGGGTCGTTGTCTTGCTGCATGACCCCACCTTCTCTTGAGAGATTCAGTTCATGGACAGATGTCCTGACATTTTCTTTTGAATTCCCCTCTGATATAATTCAGAAGTCAATTGTTCCATCAATGATGTTAAGCTGTCCCCTGGCCCAGATGTAGCAAAAACATGCCCAAACCATGATACTACCACCACCATGTTTCACAGATGGGATAAGAGGTTCTTATGCTGGAATGCAGTGTTTTTCCTTTCTCCAAACATAATGCTTTTCTTTTAAACCCAAAAGTTCTATTTTGGTTTCAATCCATCCAAAAACTTCTTCCAATAGCCTTCTGGCTCGTCCACGTGATCTTTAGCAAACTGCAGATGAGAAGCAATGTTCTTTTTTTTGGAGAGCAGTGGCTTTCTCCTTGCAACCCTGCCTGCTGCACACCATTGTTGTTCAGTGTTCTTCTGATGGTGGACTCATGAAACATTAACATTAGCCAATGTGAGAGAGGCCTTCAGTTTTTGCTTAGAAGTTACCCTGGGGTCCTTTATGACCCTCGCCAACTATCACATGCCTTGCTCCTTGGAGTGATCTTTGTTGGTCGACCACTCCTGGGGAGGGTAACAATGGTCTTGAATTTCCTCCATTTGTACACAATCTGTCTGACTGTGGATTGGTGGAGTCCAAACTCTTTAGAGATGGTTTTGTAACCTTTTCCAGCCTGATGAGCATCAACAACTCTTTTTCTCAGGTCTTCAGAAATCTCCTTTGTTTATGCCATGATACACTTTCACAAAAATGTTGTGAAGAGCAGACTTTGATAGATCCCTGTTCTTTAAATAAAACAGGGTGCCCACTCACACCTGATCGTCATCCCATTGGTAATATTGGATCATTTTCCTCAATAAATAAATGACCAAGTAGAATATTTTTGTCTCATTTGTTTAACTTGTGGACTTGTGTGAAAATCTGATGATGTTTTAAGGTAATATTTATGTTGAAATGTAGAAAATTCTAAAGGATTCACAAACTTTCAAGCACCACTGTAGTTACTTACACATACACACGCACACAAATGATGGACTTCCGCTCAAACTCCCACCTCTGCTCGTGGATCTCCAGCGTTTATTGGCTGTTTACATCCGAAGTTCAAAGACAGATTTCTCTTTCCTATAATAATTGTTAATTGTTAGTGATTAGACCTTGATCGGATGGTCATTAAGCGGCACTTACCTGTAAAGGCTGCTTCTTCTAGATGGACCAGAGTCAGCTGATTGAGATCCAAAGGCTGAGAGTTCAAATCCTTCAAATCCATTCCACTCCATGGATACCATATCGTATCCTTGGCCCCAGCTACACAACAAGCCTTGATATCCAAATACATTTCGTCTTGTAAAAAGGCCGCTTCTTGTTCTTGTCAGACCTTGGGCTCTGCAAACCTGCCACTGCGAAACTCGTTCTAGAAATACGTGGATTTGAACAGCTCAATACTATAAGCGTCTCAGTAAACTTATTCCCCGTGTCTTCGCAGGCTCTTACCCACAACAGGCTGTGTATCCTCAGCAGAGCACAGGAGCACCCATGTACCCACCTGCTATGCAAATGCAGCATCCATCCCAGGTACCCTCCTACACAGATGCCCCACCTGCCTATTCTGAGGTAAGGAAAATCTGTCATGTCGTAATGTGTGTGTATGTCTGTAAATGTTGCTGTATTACCCAAGTGTTTGGACATCCTGCCACCTGGACTGCTGTCTGTTTATTGTACCGGGTGCACTTGGTTCTACCTTGACAGCTGCATTGCAAATTGTACTGGACTCGGGTTGGATGTTGGGGGATCTATTCCAACAAATCCATCTTAAGTTGAATTTATTATAAACCGAGGAGTTTAATATATACTATATAGGCCTACATCATAGTGAAGCCGACCTTAAGCATGCATAAAACATGGACTTTGGTAGCCTAACGGTTAAGGTACTGGACTATGGACCAAAAGGTCCAGGGTTCAAATCCCACCTCTGCCAAGTTACCACTGTTGGGTCCTTGAGCAAAGCCCTCAAACTACAACTGGTTGGATTGTAAGATTGTATCAATTGTAAGTCGCTCTGGATAAGGGCATCTGCTAAATGCTGTAAATGTAAATAAAACACTTACATTGAACTAAAATCATGAACACAAGGCTTATTTTATAGTATAGTGAAACAGGGAGGACCTGTATCTGACATTAGTCTGAACAGTTCACGCTCCTAAACTAACACGCATGCACAAAAGAGCACTGCTTCACGTAACCCTCTAGCCCAGAGATGATCAATCAAAATGGAGTCAATAGTAGGAACAGGCACTTCTTTAATGCTCATGCTAATAAGGGCTCGTTATTCTTTGGTTTGCATCCTCGCTTTCTTTAAACCTAGCTTTTCATTTTCCTTTGTCACCGCAGCCACGTCGTCCTGTGCCACCTTCTGCCATTTCTTTAGAAATGTCCTCAAACACAGAGCGGTTGTTATGTGCCTTCTAATTTTGTTTGAACAGAGACGTCTTCCCAAATATTTACGAGGGCTGTTACTTCAATATCCCACCACTGAAAACCTCCTTCACTGGTGTCATCCATTTTCTTTCTCTTCAGCATGTGTATATGAGAGAATATAGAGTTGGAATGATGTCAAAGTCGCATGAATTCCAATCTGGCTTTCACACTGCCCCAACGATAACGCATCTGTGTCTCACATTACCTGCTGTGTGAAGTTCCATGTTTAAAGGTGCAATTTTTTTTGGCTGACCAAGTTAATTCATGTCAGCCTGTTGGCAAATGGCTTTCATTGGTAAATCATCGACAATGATTTAGTCATTTACATTTACAGCATTTAGCAGACGCCCTTATCCAGAGCGACTTACAATTGGTACAATCTTACAATCCAAGCAATTGTGGGTTAAGTTTCAGTGATAGTTTCACTTTCAGTTTTAAGCTCGGCGCGTTCAAACTTTTGGTTTTCCGCCAAGCATTTTCAAATTTTCGATTTCAGACAAGAACTTTTTCAGTCCATCACTAATGGTAACTAGAATCTGGACTGCTCAAGGACCCAACAGTATCGGATATGTATCGAAATTCAATATGACCCAACAGTGGCAGCTTGGCAGAGGTGGGATTTGAACCCTGGACCTTCTGGTCCATAGTCCAGTACCTTAACCGCTAGGCTACCACAGTTCTAACACTAGGCTTCATTTATGTCCAGCAGTCCAGATTTTAGTTACTATTAGTGATGCACTGAAAAAGTTCTTGGAAATTTGAACATGCTTGGCAGAAAACCAAAAGTTTGAACGTGCCGAGCTTAAAACTGAAAGTGAAACTATGAACACACTAAGCTGGAATACAAAACTGAAACTTTGAACACTAATTCGAAAACTGAAAAGGTTTGTTTAATTTGTGCGTCTAAATGAAGTTTTATTCTAAATATAACTGTTTCTGGAGATCATGAAATGATTCCACATGACCAGCGGCTTGTTTAACCACTGCTGATCTGCGGCTGCTCAAACCGACCACGTCTGCGCTAACCGAAACAAGAAGTGAAAGGAAACGAAGTGGTTTTACTTTCTAATAGTTATAACCATTAACATATTGTGTTAAGTGTTCCTCAGGCTGCCTCACACTCGTACACACCCCTGAACCAGCCCTGCATTACCGTCCATCCCACTCGCAATTCCACAATCACATCCACTCCTATGTACACCTCTTGATGCAATCACATGCAAGGCGATTAAATAATGTCCACACGACCACTTGAATAAGTCTGGCAGAAATCTGATTAGGCACTCAACCCTTGTATGGTTTTTTTTTCTCTCCACAGATCTACCAGCCAAGGTATATGCACCCATCCCAGGTAACTGGGCAGCTACCTCCGATGACCACTGCATACCCCGCCACTCAGATGTTTGTGCCCATGCCACAGACTGTGCCAGTTGGGGCTATGACCCCTAACGTTCCCATGGCTTACTACCCCATGGGGGCTGTGTATCCTCCAGGCTCCACAGTCCTAGTGGAGGGTGGATTTGATGCTGGAGCCCGATTCGGCCATGGAACCACTGCTTCCATCCCTGTGAGTAGAGAACATCCCAGACCACTTAAGACCTGTAGGCCAATGTGTGTGATGTTTTGTAACTCCATGCTTTGTGCATTTCGTGTTTAGTCCAATGATAGGGGTGTAACGATGCAGCGCAAAAATGTTACGATGTGCATCATGGATACGGACGATGTCACGCGCGCTCTGTTTATTCCGAGATCTAATCTAGCAGTTGTGTTTTTTTGGTTATGCTTCCACAAGCATTTACAACTCATTGGTCTTTTTCCAGCTGAATTCTCTCCAGTTTAAAGATGTTTTCCACTGCATACTTTTCCCACGTTTCCCCCACTTTTCTTTAATATTCAGAATTAAATATTTCTTTACAGATCCTTGAAATAACTTTAGGCTAAGTGCCTGATTTAATAGTTAACAGTAATTCTAAGGAGTCCTGTCTCAAACCTGTGGGTTTACTTGTTTAAATGAAATAATGAGGCACTTAGAGATACCTACAGAAATCCTTCTGTTCCAATCCATATTTTTCTTTTAATGACTGGAATACTCCATGTAAGGAAATATGGTGCGACACAACACCCCTCCTTGCCCATACTGTAAAGCCATTATCTTCTTTGTTTGGCGAGAACTCGGTCGGTTATTTAAGATATGGCGAAGCTACACTAGAGCATTTTATTTACAATTTTACACCCCTGTTTCTCGTCATTTATTTTAATTGCAGGGTCTTTTTAATTATTTTAAACGTAAATAAATCAAATCGTGAGCAGTGTATCGCTGCACCCCTATCCACTACCATAACCAAGTTTTCACAAAGACCATAACGTTAACTTCTTTCCTTCTGAACCACCCAGCCCCCTCCTCCTGGACATGCCCCAAATGCAGCACAGTTGGCAGCCATGCAGGGAGCCAACGTGATGATGACACAACGCAAGAGCAACTACTTCATGGGTGGCTCAGGCGGTGGCTACACTATTTGGTAACAGAGAGCAGGACCCCGGACCTGACCCTACTCTGGTGTCTTCTCTCGTCCCCCGTCTCCTGCCTCCCTCGGGGCAGCCTGGCTATGCCATGTTACTGATACAGCAGAATGTAATGTTTTATAGTCCCCAATGGTGGTACAGTACTTTGTTGTTTGTTTGTATTTCAGCTACAAAATAATAAAACATTGCAAACATACTATTACTAGAGAACAGAAATGCAACTCTCATTTAAGACCGATATTATCCAAGAGGCGAATTCTTTTTTTTTTTCTTTTCAATGCTTGGTCAAAAACCGAGCTCTTATTCTTAACCGCTTTACATTTCTGAATGTAGCTCCTCACTACTCTTAGCAATTCTGTTTCACCATTTATTATTATTAGAAATGGCTTCCAGTATTCACATATTTGCACAAGATCTGCGAGAACTGTGCTCCTACTAGATGTTAAAAAAACAAAACAAAAAAAAAAACAAGTGACAACACAGAGTACTGTACCTTTTGGGAAAGAATAGATAACTATAATTGGGTGCCAAACTTGCGCACCGTTACTTTGACATTTAAGAAAAACAATGCAGTAAAAAGCCCATATATTTGGTTCAGAAAGTTGGTTGGCTTTTTATTTTTCCCCCCACTTAACGTCAGATACCCAGAGCTGTACATAATGCAGTGTTTAATTTTAGTTTAGTGAAATGGTTTCCTTTTCACTCTAGTTTGTGCCTGTCACAATTTTAGCATTATTCTCGAACTTAGAATTAATTAGAGATCAGGGCTTAATCACAACTTTTTTTTTTGGTCATTTTCAGTACTTAAGCACATCAAACTTTTTTTTTCCTAGTGAACATTTTAATGTATAACCAAGAAGCTGGTTGTACCAAAGATCTGGATTAGAATGCACTAAAAAGCTTTTGATGTGACTTGAAGGTGATACTCTCAATAATTCTGCACATATGACAAATTAATACATGATAAGGAACATATCAAAATTAGGCAGTGATTGTTTTGGGGGCGCACAAGGCCTGCTAAAGCACACCACTGCTCTGTCTTTTGTAGTACAGCGTGATTTTTAGAAAGTGTATCTTGCATAACTGCATCATGATGGTTCTCTGCATGCCTTTTTGCACTTTTATTCAATACTATTTTTGTTTTAATAAAGATTTATCAATGTTAAATTTTTAGAAATACTACAAATATTAATTTATGTGCACTGTCAACCAACTCTAAAATGTTAGACTTTTTGCAACTTGTTTTTTGTATAAATGCTTTATACATGCAAATACAGTGTCAGTCATTACGCTGTGTTGTGTGGATGCTGTTTTTTAAAGGGTTTGTTTCACTGCTTTTCTAAAGAAAAGAAATTAAGAATTTCCTTGGACAAAATCAAATGCATCCATTAGGGATGCACCGATAGTCAAGTTCTTGGGCCGATGCGATGGCCGATTTTTAGCACCGATGATTAAAAAAAACCGATAATTTATCCTTGCTGCATTTAAAAAATGTTTGCATTATAATCCATGTATGAACTGCTGTTAAATAATAATATAGCCATAAAACAGTTAAATCAGACATGATGATTACTGTAAACACGGTGCAGTTCACTCAAAGGAAAAAAGGTTTCATTCCATTTCATTTTCTAACCTTCCTTTAAAAAAAGTAAGAATCTTTTTTTTAGTCTTGAATTGTTACAGACAACAACAAAAACAATTAAGTGTATTAGTAAGCTTATGACTGAAAAGCTCCAAGAAAGAATATACAGTGGGGTAAATTATGGTGGAAAATAAGTATTTGGTCAATAATAAAAGTTCAACTCAATACTTTGAAACATAACCTTTGTTAGCAATGACAGAGGTCAAACGTTTCCTGTAAGTCTTCACCAGGTTGGCACACACTGTAGCTGGTATTTTGGCCCATTCCTCCATGCAGATCTCCTCTAGAGGGTTGAGGTCTGGAGACTGGCTAGGCCACTCCAGGACCTTAAAATGCTTTTTACATTTTTTAAATGCTCTACTGGGTTAAGCAGGAGGACACGCCTGGCACTGCGGGATCCGAGTCCTCCTCGGCGTACTGTGTTACTGATGGTAGCCTTTGTTACTTTGGTCCCAGCTCTCTGCAGGTCATTCATCAGGTCTCTCCGTGTAGTTCTGGGATTTTTGCTCACCGTTCTCATGATCATTTTGACCCCACAGGATGAGATCTTGCGTGGGGCCCCAGATCGAGGGAGATTATCAGTGGTCTTGTATGTCTTCCATTTTCTTACAATTGCTCCCACAGTTGATTTATTCACACCAACCTGCTTGCCTATTGTAGATTCACTCTTCCTAGCCTGGTGCAGGTCTACAATTTTCTTCCTGGTGTCCTTCGACAGCTCTTTGGTCTTGGCCATGGTTGAGTTTGGAGTCTGACTGAGGAAGTGGACAGGTGTCTTTTATACAGATAACGAGGTCAAACAGGTGCCACTAATACAGGTAACGAGTGGAGGACAAAAGAAGAAGTTACAGGTCTGTGAGAGCCAGAAATCTTACTTGTTTGTGGGTGACCAAATTGAATTTTGTTTTCTCATTTTGTCTCTCATAGTTGAAGTGTACCTATCATAAATTACAGACCTCTCTCGCCTTTCAAAGTAGGAGAACTTGCACAATCGGTGGCTGACTAAATATTCTTACCTCACTGTAACTGCATACATAACTATACACTCAGCACCATCAGATATTTTGTTGATGAATAACTGCTGAAAGACAAAAAAGAAATGTAAATATATTAATAAATATTGGTTATAATATTGGACTGATGCCGATAACTGAAACAAAAATCCATATATCAGCAAATAATGCATCACATCTGCCGATTATATGTTGCATCACTAGCATCCACCAATAACTGCATTATACAAGCAGCCAAGGTGTGAGCCAGACTCTCAGGTACAGGACATGCATTTTTAAAAAGGCGTTATATTTCGTAGAACAAAAATTGGCAAGCAAAAACACTGGGCATTGAACCTGACAAAAAAAAGTCAGTATTATGTAACAGACACTCAAACTCTAGCTGAATTGCACCTTCTGTTAGTGGAAAACGTGGAACTCTCAAGACACTGGTGAAATGCCTGCAGGTCTGTATAATACACTCACAGGCCACTTTATTAAGTAGCCTACCTGTTCAACTGCTTAACACAAATATCTAATCAGCCGATCACATGGCGACAACTTGATGCATTTACGCATGTAGACATGGCCAAGACGACCTGTTGAAGCTCAAAGCGAGCATCAGAATGGGGAAGCAAGGTGATTTAAGTGACTTTGGACATAGCATGGTTGACAGGTCTGAGTATTTCGGAAACTGCTGATCTGCTGGACTTTTCACACAGCCGTCTCTAGGTTGTACAGAGAATGGAACAATAAAGTGAAAATGGGTTGTAGAAGAGCATCTTTGAATGCACAACACATCAAACCTTGAAGCTGATGGGCTACAGCAGCGGAAGAGAGTGCCACTCCTGTGAGATAAGCACAGGCTAAAAGTGAAAAATAGAATGGAAAATAGAAGATTAGAATTACCTGGTCTGAAGAGGTTGGTTGCTGTTGTGCGCCCTAACATGATTCAGTGGATAGAGAAAGTGAATCAACCGGCAGCACAGGGCACAAGGCTTTAGAGAGGGTTTAGGTTTTAGACAGAACACAATCACACAAGGACACCTTAAGAGATGCCAACTGACCAAACAATTTGTTTTTGGAATGTGGGAGGAAAGCAGCATGGAGAGAACATGCAAACTCTACACAGGTGGTGTCCAGTCTGGGAATCTAAAGGGATCACTGGAGCTGTGAGCCATCCGATCCCCAGTTTGTAATCACTAATATTGTCTAAAATCTCCCAATCAACAGCCGAGTCATTCGGTATCCAGCACTACTACAAGCACTGGTAGATCAAGGGACTGTGGTAGCCTAGTGGGTAAAGTACTATACTATGGACCAGAAGGTCCAGGGTTCAAATCCCACCTCTGCCATGCTGCCACTGTTGGGTCCTTGAGCAAGACCCTTAACCCACAATTGCTTGGACTGTAAGACTGTATCAATTGTAAGTTGCTCTGGATAAGGGTGTCTGCTAATGTAAATGTAAATGTACAGGTTACTGAACAGGCGTGGAGGGATTCGTTTCACATTTCCACAGTCTTGTAATCAATTGTCCAGTTCACTAAAACTAACATTTTATGCTCGGTTTCAGAGATATGCCAGACGTTACTATGCATTACTTTCCACATATCCATTGATAAACTGTGCCGCTCCTAATTAATGCTGCACTGCTTTTACAAAGCTCGGGAATTATGCAGCATTTTCCGAGATTACTAACAGCCAATGAATATTTTCCTTTGAAACAAGTTTTCTGCAGAAACTTTACACTCACCGATGACTTCATAAAAGGACACCGCCTGGTTTCTACTCTCACTGTTTATTTTATCAGTTCCACTTACCATACAGGAACACTTTGTAGTTCTACATTTAGACTGTAGTACATCTGTTTGTTTGTATCCTTCTAGTTTGACTTAGCACAACTTGATCCTGATCCCCCTGTTAAAAGCACTTCAACTACGGTTAATTATTTGCATTGCCCTACTTTATTTGTAGAGGAATCAATGAACAGCTGGCTTTATTCTGAAAAGCTCGCTACAATTGATGGCAGGTGGGAGCGAATTAGCCCAAGGCGTCATCTAGAAGGTGCATTTTTGCTTCATCTCTCCCACTTTTAAAACCCTGACTAAGAAATGGGAGTTCACCTACAGTGGGGCAAAAATTTAGTCAGCCACTGATTGTGCAAGTTCTCCGACTCTGTAATTTTACACCAACTATGAGACACAAAACAAGAAAAAAAAATCCAGGAAATCACATTGTAGGATATTTAAAGAATTTAATTGTAAATTATGGTGGAAAATAAGTATTTGGTCAATAACAAAAGTTCAACTCAATACTTTGTAACATAACCTTTGTTGGAAATGACAGAGGTCAAACGTTTCCTGTAAGTCTTCACCAGGTTGGCGCACACTATAGCTGGTATTTTGGCCCATTCCTCCATGCAGATCTACTCTAGAGCAGTGATGTTTTGGGGCTGTCGCTGAGCAACACGGACTTTCAACTCCCTCCACAAATGTTCTATAGGGATGAGAGCTGGACACTGGCTAGGCTACTCCAGGACCTTGAAATGCTTTTTACGGAGCCACTCCTTCATTGCCCGAGCGGTGTGTTTGGGATCATTGTCATGCTGGAAGACCCAGCCACGTTCCATCTTCAATGCTCTCACTGATGGAAGGAGGTTTTGGCTTAAAATCTCACGATACATGGCCCCGTTCATTCTTCCCTTAACACGGATCAGTCGTCCAGTCCCCTTTGCAGAAAAACAGCCCCAAAGCATGATGTTTCCACCCTCATGCTTCACAGTAGGTATGGTGTTCTTTGTTTGGCAACTCGGCATTTCTTCTTCCTCCAAATACGACGAGTTGAGTTTTTAACAAAAAGTTCTATTTTGGTTTCATCTGACCACATGATATTCTCCCAATCCTCTTCTGGATCATCCTCTTCTGGCAACTTCAGACGGGCCTGGACATGTACTGGCTTAAGCAGGGGGGACACGCCTGGCACTGCAGGATCGGAGTCCCTCTCGGTGTAGTGTGGTTACTGATGGTAGCCTTTGTTACTTTGGTCCCAGCTCTCTGCAGGTCATTCATCAGGTCACTCTGTGTAGTTCTGGGATTTTTGCTCACCGTTCTCATGATCATTTTGACCCCACAGGATGAGATTTTGCGTCTTGTATGCTCATATACAGTTGCTCCCACAGTTGATTTATTCACACCAACCTGCTTGCCTATTGTAGATTCACTATTCCCAGCCTGGTGCAGGTCTACAAGTTTCTTCCTGCTGTCCTTCGACAGCTCTTTGGTCTTGGCCATGGTTGAGTTTGGAGTCTGACTGTTTGAGGCTGTGGACAGGTGTCCTTTATACAGATAACAAGGTCAAACAGGTGCCATTAATACAGGTAACGAGTGGAGGACAGAAGAGCTTCTTAAAGAAGTTACAGGTCTGTGAGAGCCAGAAATCTTGCTTGTTTGTGGGGACCAAATACTTATTTTCCACCATGATGTACATTTAAATTCTTTAAAAATCCTACAATGTGATTTCCTGGATTTTTTTTCCTCATTTTGTCTCTCATAGTTGAAGTGTACCTATGATGAAAATTACAGAACTCTGTCATCTTACACAATCAGTGGCTGACTAAATACTTTTTTGCCCCACTGTAAAAGTTACAGCTAGATATTTTACATTATGGTCATAAAGCTATTAATTATTAAGCCGAACCTTAGCACCATGTTAGAATTATTAAACGGCATCTTATGATATCATTACACTACTTTTAATGTATTTGGAAACATTAAAACATCATTCGTCTCTTCACTGTGCTAAACATTTCAGGCAATTCAGTAATTACTAGGCAAGAACACAAAGTCATGATGCTGTGAATCGTCACGGCTGTTTACTCGGCATTTCCAGTTCACACGCAAGTCCTATCCCATAAATCATGAGTAAATTCCTGGTTAGAAGTGTAACCCACATAGTAACATAACCTTGTGCCCAGGTGAGTGTAACCCACAAGTTCTTGGATTGTATCAGTTGCAAGCATCTGCTACATGCTGTAAATTGAATAATTATAAAGCTGCTTTGCATATCATTACTTAAAGGAAACCGTGTGTGTGGTATGACAACAGCTGGAATATTGGTCAAATGGTGCTGAGATGACCCAGGCTCAAGTCCAAGCACCTTTCCCAGACAGATTATACAGACAACTGACCAGATCTGAGGGAGGGGAGCCAGAAGACAGGATATCCTCTGATGCCACAACATTGAACAAATATTAGTTTATTTAAACGGGCATCAGCATCAAGGGCTATTCACGACAGGAGCACACTGGGAAAATTTAGAGTTACCAGTTACTCTAACGCAGGTCTTTGGAATGTGGGAGGAAACCGGAGCACCCAGAGTAAACCCACACAGAATGAAGGAATTTAACTCAGCATTTAGTGAAATAATCGTTACAGCCATTTACAATTCCTTTATGGCTTTTAACATCCCACCTCTTCATTCATTCATTCACTTATCCATGTAATCCAGTTGAAAGATTTATTTACTCACTTTTATTTGGACGTTATCCATTCAGGTTTTTCTTTGCACAATTTCAAAATTCGGACGGAAACCCTATTAGTCCCTTTATTTGAATACAACAAGAAAATACAAGAACTTTGTATGCAGAATTGAAAAAACAAACCAAAAAAAAGCTTATGGCAAGTATTTAGTGTGACCTCCCCTTACACTTGAGTAACAGCAGCATCTGGCAGCTTCATCTGGATGCCAAGTTGACTCTTCTACAGTCTGAAGAAGCCTGATCAGGAATGGACTTTTTTGGAACGGTAGCAGCCAAGAAACCACTTTTTCAAAAGGGGATAAGGGTGAAAAGTCTAAGATATGCTAAAGCTCATGAACATGGGAGAGAAAGACAACTGGAAGTGTGATACCAAACAAAAATTCAACTTTGTCCAACAAGGACCAATTTATTTCTAACCACCCTCTGTAGCTCAGCCATAGTGACATTAATGACAAGGAGTATGCACTTTTTTTTTTTTTTCAGCTGGAACATATCACATTATTTGTATGTCCTTCAGTGTAACATGTCCTTCTGTGCAAAAACAGAAACTCGGTAAATAAGCAGAAACATTAAACGTAACGATGAAAGTTGAGTAACATGCCTTGTGATTTATAAATACAAAAGTTAAATAATATCAAAGAACAGTTTGTGTCTCAAGCAGGTAAAAGACTTTAAAAAACGCATTTAAAACAACAGGGAAGAAGCTTAGTTTACTCAAAAAAGTATCTTTTCCTTTTAAAATGTAATTATCAGCCTGTGTTTGCCTCAAGCATTTCAGTGGCATTGATAATCAGTGAATGCATTAACCTACACAAATGGAGACCTAAAAAAAAGGGGGAAAAAATGGTCTGACTTTCTATCTTTGGGATTCTAACCAGCTCAGCAATAAACAAAGCATCCTGTGGCCATGGAGTGTTTTGTACACCCAGCAACCACGCCCAAGGTATATATTTGGGTGGTGATAGGTCTTCATCACTGCTGTACATGTATAAACTCAAGATCTGACTTAACTGTCCCAAGACTTTTGGACACGTACACCGAAAAGCCAAAACCATAAGAACCTTATTTTATCACAGAACACTTGCTCACACATCGTGACAGACCAGGGGGTTTCAATGTTTGGGCTGATCTGTGTACATAAAGTCCAAATCGGATGGGATTAGTTTCTCAGAGCGACATCTGTAGTGTTTTTGCTTTTAAAGCAGTTATCTAAATTAGGTTCTCTTGCATCTGGAAAGCAATTAACATAGGATCAACAAAATTGAAATCTCTCGTGGCCCTGTAACGAATAGTTCTCTTGGTTTTGTCTTACTTTGAGGGGTGTGCCTGCTCCGTTATAGCCTATGCACTAATACATTAGGTATAGCAAGTAATCTGGCAGCACCTAATATCAGTTTGAAGAACTAAAATGAATAATGTTTGTAGTGTGATCTTTAGGCATATGCAAATATAAACTATCATCCCATTATTTTCTCCATCCGTTGTGGTTTTCCTGGTCAGGTTTGCAGGGGGTTGGTGGAGGGACCAGTACTTATTCAAGAGAACCCAGGGTGCAGGCTCAAGGCCTTTTCACACAGTCAGATTTTTTTGGACGGGAAAAACTTCAAGTTTTGAAAAAGAACTCGCGTATATTAATGCCGTCCTTCACACCAAATCCGAAACTGGGAGCCTGTTCTAATTTCTTCATTGTTTGAATGCAGTAAAATCAGGTGGACCAATCGGAGCTCGGTTGTCAGGTAGAACAGTTCATCTTGCAAGTAGCAAAGCACAAGAACTTATTGGACAAACAAAATGCTGACTATAAAAACATGGATATTAAAGAAAAACCTGGCGGAATAGAGCAGAAAGGCTCTGTAATATGTGCCAGCTGAGTAAATGCGGCAATTAGCACCCATTAAAAATAAGTAAAATTACTTTCCCGATGCAAGAGAGATCTATCAGGGTGGGACCAAAATGATCAGACCACAACCGATTTCACCGGACAGCATGTAAACGAGTTTGTAATCTAATGCAAATGTCGTTCTCTCAGTGGAGGAGGTAGAAAGGAGGCCAGTCGAGGAATAAAAATAACAGAAGCACAAAGAAATTTAAAAAGACTCCATTTCACCCATGTAAAACTAATCCCATCCGAATAGGTCCAAACATACGTAAAGCTAATTTATGTGACAAAATAGCATTTCTGGCTCGCGTCTAGCTTATCAGTATCCACGTTTTGTACAACCCAGCATGTATTTATAACCATACAACACCAGCCTTTAGGTCTGAAACATGTTTGAGTAAGAGGCTGCTTAGTCAAACATGCCTGAATGGATTAAATAGCTTCTGTATTTCAAAATATTGGCGTGTAACAGTGATTGACTGCCATAAGTTATCTAATGTATGAAGTTAGTTAGCCAGACAAGTCATAAGCATATGTGGATACTAGCTGGCGAGGGCGACATAACCACGCAGGAACTTTAAAATCTGATCTGCAACTGTGCCAGCTCACTTTTCCTACGATGCATCAAAAAAAGTATCAACGTCATTTTACAATCCCTGAAAAATGAAAACACGGACGGTCTCAACACACCGACAAACAGGCGGCTGTGTTTCCACAGCACTACGGATTATCTCAGCACAGAAACTTAAACATCCACACATATTTGGCATGACCTTCACTGTGGCAGTCGTAGCACCCAGCACTTTAAATGAAGTATTCTTTCTTATTTTCAGTGACCGTGTCTTGGTACACCTGATCTGGGTCCACTCCTGGTGCCGGCTCTCCTGTCGTCCTGTAGACGCCATTGCTGCGACACAGGTAGCGGTACAGGACGATCGCCAGGCCGATCAGTGTAAATATGACTAGCGCAATCACCACTGAAACAAATAAAAACACAACGGCTTTACTATGCAAGGGAAGTATGTGGTCTGACAACATACCAAAATCCTGTTCAGTCAACATAACAGAATCTTGGGGGAGGTTAAGTGTTTCGGAACATCAAACCAATTTAAATATTAGTCCAAGACAACACAACTAAACATGATGCAGTTTTTAAATGAAGGTGTTTATTATTAAGGGGAAAAAAATCCAAACTTACATGGCCCTGTGTGAAAAAGTGATTGTCCCCAAACCTAATAACAGGTGGGGCCACCCTTAGCAGCAACAACTGCAGCTAAGCGTTTGCGATATCTTGCAATGAGTCTTTTACAGCGTTGTGGAGGAATTCTGGCCACTCATCTTTGCAGAATTGTTGTAATTCAGACACAAGAGGGTTTGCGAGCATGAACGGCCTTTTTAAGATCATGCCACAGCATCTCAATAGGATTTGAGTCAGGACTTTGACTAGGCCACTCCAAAGTCTTCATTTTGTTTTACTTCAGCCATTCAGAGGTGGACTTGCTGGTGTGTTTTGGATCATTGTCCTGCTGCAGAACCCAGGTTCGTTTCAGCCTGAGGAGATGAACAGATGGCCGGACATTCTCCTTCAGGATTTTTGGTAGACAGCAGAATTCATAGTTCCATTTATCACAGCAAGTCTTCCAGGTCCTGAAGCAGCAAAACAGCCCCAGACCATCACACTACCACCACCATATTTTACTGTTGCTATAATGTTCTTTTTCTGAAATGCTGCGTTACTTTTACGCCAGATTTAATGGCACATACAACTTCCAACAGGTTCAACTTTTGTCTCGTCAGTCCACAGAATGTTTTCCCAAAAGTCTTGGGGCTCATCAAGACGTGTTCTGGAAAAATTGAGATGAGCTTTAATGTTCTTTTTGCTCAGCAGTGGTTCTTGTCTTGGAGCTCTGCCATGCAGGCCATTTTTGCCCAGTCCCTTTCTTATTGTGGAGGCATGAACACTGACCTTAACTGAGGCAAGTGAGGCCTGCAGTTCTTTGGATATTGTTGTGGGGTCTTTTGTGACCTCTTGGATGAGCCGTCACTGCGGTCTTGGGGTAATTTTGGTCGGCCGGCCACTTGTATCTCGCCATGATGTGTAGCTTTTCAAGTCAAAGTCAGATTGGTCAAAAGTTGTTGTTGTGGTAGTTTATTGCCCTTCCAGCACAGGTAGACTCCACACATGACATTAACATTAGAGATTGGTCTGGTTCCCAGCGTTATCGGCCATAACTGGGTAACATTTATACTTGTGCACCGCACAACGGCGACAACACAGCCACAAACGATTCAGGCTGGAGGTAGAGGTGTAACGGTGCAGTGAATACTGTGTACCAAGTGAGCATCATTTAAAACGTCACAGCCTATCAGAGTACTGTTCCTGACCCGGTCCATCCCTTTATGACCACAGCGTAACATCTGATGGCTTCTTCCAGCAGGATAACGCACCATGCGTTCTCTGTACTTAAAAGGCCTCCACAGTCTCCAGATCTCAATCCCAACAGAGCACCTTTGGAATGTGGTGAAACAGGAGATTCAAACATGGATGCACAGCCAAACAAACCTGCAGCAACTGTGATGCCACCCTGTCAACATGGACTAAAACCTCTGAGGAATGTTTCCAAGACCTTGTTGAATCTATGCCAGGAAGAATTAATGCAGTTCTGAAGCCAAAAAGGGGTCCAACCCTGTACTAGCAAGTGTACCTAATAAGGTGACCATGACAAGAAGAAAACATGCATATTACAAACATAACATACCCCCTATGACAGTGGAGTCTGTGTGGTTTGAAGACTCGGTAGTTGGAGATGCTGAAGTCAGTATTCCTGTGGCTTGAGAAGTAAATAATATGTTAAGTAGTTGTAAGATGACACTTAGGAATTACACTAGGTATCTAGCAAAGGTGAATCAGGATGTTTTTGCCACACTCTAATCAGAAATTCTTTACAACGCATCTTGGCAATCTGTCTATACCTTTGTTCACAGCCTTTTTTAAATGCTCTGTGACTAGACTGTGTATAATCGTAATATCTTCATAATAATCCACATAATTACCCCTAAACCTGTCCTCCACCTAGCTCATGCAGACCACAGATATGTAAAATATTAAAGGCTGGAAATTTTATCCAGTCTATCTCCTGTTACTACGGAAAGCAACAACACACAACACAAAGTAAACAATAATAAAAGCGTGTTGTACACAGGCAGCATTTACTTACTGTTAAAAGGTAATGTGGTAGCCATGATGAATCAGTGTTGACACCTAGACCTATAATCTAAAAGACGACACAGTAATTCATTTAATGACTTTAAAGCAGTTAGATTTGCAAATTACAAACAAGTTAGTGCTTCGTGACTAATAAAGCAGTGAATATGAAGTTTATACTGGTTAAATGAGACCCTGTCCCCTTAAGAATGAACTGGCTAGCAAAGCAAGTCTGCTTTGTCTAACATTTTATAACAAACAACGGTTCGAATGGGCACAAACAGTGAATAAACATCAAGCAAAGGATTCGGAAAGTACACCATAACAGGTTTAAATTGCATTTACGTTATAGGGGAATGAAACGAATCTATTTTAGGCGAAACTTGCTCACTTCCTTGTGACTACAATTCGTAAGTGAACACAGCCCAAACGAACGAGTCAGCCTAAACCGATAGAACGTGACTCCTGCTTTCCTTTATAAAGTTAAAGCGCAATGATCTGGCCGTAAACCTTAAAACGGATACGGTTTTAAGTTGTGTTTTGTTCGCTGTTTAACTGTCCAGAAGTCGAAAATGTCTTTGTCTTCAGCGAATTTGCCAAAACACATCCAGTACGAGTCATTTGATCGCTCGAGCAGCCGCCTGTCTATCACGCCGCCACTTAAGCTATAGCTTACATTAACAAAGCCTACCTGTAGAGTTTGTCCGTGGGTTTAGGTCTTCTTTCCGTTTATTCTGGTCAAACCGGATTGTTTAATCGTTCTAATTCAGAGTTTCATAGCGTCGTCAAACGGAGTTCCACAATTTGTCACTCAAAGACGACACGGCGAAAGTGGACTAGGAGTAAGCATGCTTTGAGTGGCGTGTGGTAACCTTCCCCAAGAAGCACTAAAGTTTCTGCTCCGCTTCAGCAGGCGCTACTAACCAGCTCCACCCTGTCGAGTTCGGTACCTTCTAGCTATTCACACAGCTGGTGAAAGCAAAAAGGTTCATGTATTGATTAAAAACGTTAAGTAAATCCACGAGTTTCCCTCCACACGGTGAAAATTTACTCCTTAATTATGAAGAACAACTGAAAAAGCACCTGAAACTATGCTTTGCTAACACCCGTTATTAAAAACACCAGATAGCTAGCTTTGTGTCTTATTGTTGTGCTCCTAAATGTATTGAAATTCTTTTTAATTACCCTAAAAGTATGTTAAACCCCATAACGCCCATTAAAATGGGCACTTCATTTGCAAAACAGACCCTAATTTCCATTTAAATGACATTAAATAGGAACACCTACTAGCAGTCCTCATTTACAAATCTTTAGCTATGTTTTAGTATTGTCCTTAAATATACCCGAATTCCTACTAATTTAGACTGAAATTCTCCTTAAAGTTGCTTACTGTTAAGTAACATTAGCTTAATGCAAAACTCCTTAATGTTAAATGGTGCTTAATATTAAAAACACAGGCTCAGTTTCACTTAAACTGTTTGATATGCTACTCAACGCTTTATTCCTTAATCCATAAAATATGCACTCATGATCCAGGGAAGATATAAAGCGTTTAGAGAAATTACTGTATTCACTGTCTCACACCCTCTCGTCTGCCTTATTGTTCTTTAAATCACCCTGTTCCCCACACCTCTTGACTTCGCATCCTGTCTCCCCTTCACCTTTTATCCATCAACATCCTTGGTCTACATCACACCTCTTCCAGCAGCATCTGACTATCACACCCCTTTAACCCCCACCTCTTTCTCTTACCCCCCTTCCTGTAAAACCTAGGGTACATAAAGCTTGCTAAGAAGTATGTATTTCAGAATGGTGATCTACACTGCTGTACCCATACATGACTCTCTGTACTGTATGTGTAAATAAACTCCTATGCTGATGGTCCCTTCTTCTGACTTCTGAGAGGCTGAATTTCTAACATCGGGAACACAATTACAACTGAGCTGAACATTTCATTTAAGGGCTGCATGGTGTCACAGTTCCATAGAACTCAAGATGCCTAGGTTGCAGAGGGTTCAGATACCTATCCTGATGAACATGGAAAGGGAGGCCAGTTTGTCACAGGGCTGCTGTTGCTGCACTTGGGCATTTTAATGGAATCCCCTTCTTCAGGCATGACCAGTCGTGCCTGCATGATGCCCAACCCAGACTGAAGGCACTGCAAGGACTGGAAAGATATCAACCAACATGGTGACCCAAGTTTGAGTTCTGAAGATGCCTTCTAGCTGGGTGGGCTTTACACAGACTCAAACATGCAGTTGTTTTGCTAGAGTCTCATGTAGGGGATGTGTTTGCCTGCACCCATGAATTCCAGGATAAGCTCTAGAACCCCCAACATGCACACACAACTCTCCATGATCTCAGCCCTGACCACAAGCCCAATAAAGGAGGGGTGAAGCATAAAATTACTATTATATAAATAGTAACACTTACTATATAGTAACATTGAAACTATATCAATTAAGTAGTTTATTATTCTTGAAGGAGATTACGAAAATATGAATACACATTTTTAAAATTCAGAGGCAGCACAGGCAACAATAATGTATGATCACTGAAATGACATATTTAATATCTCAGTTGCCAGATTTCAATCTTAGACACAATAACCATATAGGTGCACTGTATACTGTCACTGAATATAGTCCATATGTCGTTGGGCACAATTTCAAATATCCATCCATCCACCCACCCACCCATCCATCCATCCATCGAAAGAGTCTGCAATTACACCACAGTTGACCACTTAATGTTTTGGTGGTGGACCTTTCTGAGCACAGCAACTTTGGCATGGAAGTGGTATGGTAGAGAGTGTGTGTGTGTGTGCGATCCTCGTATTAGTGTATTAGAAAGGGTTGAATTTACCAGCCCAATATCCACAAAAGTGCAATTATGCAAGTGAGATGAGCTTTTTCTGTGGTGGTCCCTTTCCAATTTTGCAAGGGAAGACTGCAAAAACTCAATAAAAAAGCAGAACGGTGTAGGTACATGATTGACAGACACAAACAGCACCTCTACTGACATGTTGAATAACATAAGAGAGATTGTGTTCTGTTTATTGTCTTAATTTATTTAGGTTATGAACTAATTGTTAGGTACATTAGATAAATGTCTAAGATTGATCACAGAGTTGGAACAAGTAGATATTAACTGATTGTCATCAAATGAATAAAAAGACAAACATAGAAAGTAGAAATCCTTGGTTTGACTGGAGTTTGGTAATAATCCAGAGGAGTGGAGTAGATTTGATTAAATGCAGATCATCCCTATAAAGAGAAGCAACTGATTTTTACAATGAATATAATATCAATTCTGTTTAATTATGCACTGAATACTGACTAATTAAAAAACTGAATATTGACGTCACATGCAGACCTTCTTAAATAGGGAGATGGTGGTGCTTTGTTTCACAATCATTCCTCCACCAGCTCGTCTGAGGTATGATCCTTTTCGGTGGTAACCTTTACAATCATAGAAAAGTACAACAACATTACAAAGGGGAAGGAAGTGCTGTTTCTACATCAGTACATAGAAAAACATCTTTTGTAGCATGCCCCACCTTGGAAGATGTTTCAGATCCTTCTATATCTGCTTTACTGTCTGTGGCTATTCCGTTCTGCAATCCACCACAGCTAGGTTGTTTGGACTCTTCACCAGGGGCACTGCCTCCCTCAGAGTGATTTACTTTCAGGTCGAGCCCATTCTCATTCTCAGTCTCTGGAGATGAGTTACTTTTGGGATCCTCCTTTTCTCCATCCTGCTCTGAGATTGGTACTGGCTCGCCCTTCTTTGTATCCTCTTGCTTGGTGTCTTCCGTTGTAGCATTGTGTGCACCTCCAGAGGTCTCAGGGTCATCAGTTACTTTAGGGTTGTCCTCACTTGTGGGGCTTGCGCCTGTCTCCTTGACGTCACGATTGATGTCCCTTATGGGCTTCGGTCTTACCGGACTGGGTGTGACCTCAGGGATGTAGGCGCTCCTGTCAGACCTAAAACTGGAACTGTGGTCTCTTCTGCAGAAGCAAAAAAATGTGCAGTAGTGAGTTTTACATTTCATTTTCACTTCCAGTTAAATTATGTTCCAAACTCTGTCTTTATCAATTCCATTGCAATAGATGGTTTGAAATGTCTTGGACGCTTAGAATCAAAGTGATATTTAGAATAAAACTAGGTGTTCTGTGTACCTTAGAGAACCTCGAGGACTGTAACTCGTGTGGAAATCAGAAAAGCTGGATCTCAGTGATCTGGGAGACAGCATATTTTTCAGCGACCTTCTCTTCAACGTCCCACTGCCAAGCAGAAAGAAGATATTTATACTGTTGTATGTGACATGCTCATTTTTACAGTGTATCCTGACATATATTTTGCATATAATTTGCTGGTATAATTCAGAATTCATTGTTGCATCAATGACAGTAAGCTGTCCTGACCCAGATGCAGCAAAACAGGCCCAAACCATTATACTATCACCACTGTGTTTCACAGATGGGATAAAGTTCTTATGCTGGAATGCAGTGATTTTCCTTTCTCTGCTATTTTGGTCTCACCAGTCCATGAAACATTTTTATTGGCCTTCTGGCTTATCCAAGCAATCTTAAACTGCAGACAAAAAGAAATGTTTGTGGGGTTTTTTATTGAGAGCAGTGACTTTCTTCTGTTAACCCTGACACCATTCTTGTTGAGTGTTCTCCTGATGGTGGACTCATGGCCATTAACATGAGTCTATTAGTTGCTTAGAAGTCACCCTGTGTTCCTTTGTGACCTTGAGACTATTGCACACCTTGCTTTGGAGTGACTTGTTGGTTGACCAGTCTTGGGGAGTGTAACAGTGGTCTTGAGGTTCCTCCTTTTTTACACAATTTGTCTGACCGTGGATTGTTGGAGTCCTGACTCTTTAGAAATTGTTTTGTAACCTTTTGAAGCATCAACAACTTTTTTTCGGAGGTCCTCAGAAACCGCCATTGTTTGTGCCATGATACAGTTCCACAAACGTGTTGTGAAAACCAGATTTGGGTAGAACCCAGTTATTCAATTACAACAGGGTGTACACTCACATCCCATTGCTTGAAACCCTGATTCTAATTTCACCTTCAAATTAACTGCTAATTTGCCATTCCTTCAAATGTAATCATCCAAATGTAAATTGATGATTGTTCTCCAAAATAATGACCAAATGTAATATTATTACCTCATTTGTTTAATTTGGTTCTATGTTTGTACTTTAAGGGTGTGTGAAAATATGATGACGTTTTAGGTCATATTGATGCAGAAATAAAGAAAATTTGAAATATTTCACAGACTTTTAAGCACCACTGTATATGTTTTCCACTTTACCAGAGGCTCCTGAATTACACGGTGCAGTTGGGAACAGTTATAAAGCAGGGGAAATCTGATATGTAGCACAAACATTTCAAATAGGTCTAAGAACAAAAAACAACACACCGGTTGAAGTTCTTAAGCACAAAGCTCTGGTCAGGATATTGGGCCTTCAGGTCCATTATGACATTCTGCAAATCCTGATTGTTCTAGAGAACAAAAGAACACCTGTTTGCTGCCACAGTTGCACAAAAACAAGCAACTGAAGTACGAATATATTATAGATGGCATATGGTGTTACCTTGGCCATTTCCTTATAGAAGATATCTTTCAAGTTGGTAATCGCTTGGAAGACTGTTATATAGCATCCAATGCGACTATGAAAAGGGAATCACAATGGAAACATTCACCAAAAAGACCAACAACCACACTTTGTTCTACAAAATATATAATCTCGAGTTAATTTCAAAGTCCTCCCCAAAGCTATTTGACTCTTACCTATCAAACAGAGCAGGCAGCTCCTCTTTTAGTTCCCTGTTCATGTCCTCGAAGACTGTCTTGGCTGTTTTCAACTCCTCTTCAGCCTAGCATCAGAAGAGAGAGATCTTGTTAAAAACCTAAGCCTGAAGTAAACATTCTGTTCTAAATATATGTAACATCCACCTCTTTCTCCTAGCTCTGTAATAAACACCCTAATTCCATTTACACACAGGGACAAGTTCCAGTAGATCATGATAGACAGGACCAAGTCATGTATGTAGAGGAAATGAGAATTCAGAAACATCATGGATGCTCATGTGCTAGAAGAGTGACCTAATGTGAGATATTCACTGATAATCGTAGGTAATTACTCACCCCTAGGGGCAATTTAGTGTGGCCACTCTACCTAATGACTCTGCAATGTTGCGGTATACAAGAGTACCCCAAAAAAAGTCCCATATGCTACACTCCACAGATGGTAACCTGGGTGGCTGGGCAGCACCAATATTACCTGCCCCAAATACCATAAGACATATTAGATAAAATGTACAGTACTGTGCAAAAGTCTTAGGCCACCATTAGATTGCATATATTATTGTTTTACCAATGGTATAATGACCATGTATCATTATTTATCAGTCTAAATAAACAGCTACTATAGGCTACAGTGGCAAGTATTTAGTGTGGGCATCCTGATGAAGCCGCCAGTTGCTGTTATTGCTCAAATGTAAGGGGAGGCCACACTAAATACTTGCCAATGTAGCCTATAGTAGCTGTAGTTTCTGTGTTCTGTATTGTCTGGTTGTATTCTAACAAAGAGACAGATAAATAACTATATACGGTCATTAGACCATTGCTAAAACAATAATATTTCTAATCTAATGGTGGCCTAAGACCTTTGCACTGATAGTATGTGTCTGTATAAGCTGTGTAAATATGGCAAACTCTTCAGTTTGTTAACTAGCATTGTCCACAGAGTAGTTGACGGAGCCTCCTCCTATATACCTCTTTGGCAACTGGTTTAAGGTATGTAGGCTTTAGTTTACAATCTCCTTCTCAAATAAGATCAGTTCCACCGCCTTCTATTTTACACATTAACCCCTGTGTAGACATATCCCTATATATAGGCTGGGATCCAGGTTTAGATTGTAAAGTATATTTAGAAAGACACCCTTTCTAGTTAGTGATCTCTGTTATATCAGCCACAGTCAATGTTAATGAGATCATAATATATACTGAGAGTCACCTCAGTGACTCTCAGTATTACACTTTTATATGTTGACACCTCTCCAACAAGTCATTTGTAAACTTTCTGCCCTGCCCTGCCCTACCCTCTTAAGACAAAGTCCATAAATATTTGCCAACTTGGATGGAGAACCTGACTGATCTTAAAGACATCATCAAACACCTATAAGATTAACTAGAGCGCCAACATCGAGCTAGAACTTTTTGTCCAACATCAGTGACCTTATAGTCATGTTCCAAAAAGTACTAAAATGAAGGCTGTTGGGCAAACTCCATGCTAATATGCATGTTTGGAATGTAATTTTGCTTGTCCACAAACATTTGCCTATATAATGTTGTTCCATCCATGTTTGGGAAACACTAAAGACACAATAGTCAGTCAAATATTTCTCATATTGAAGTTTTCAGTTATACATTTACATTACATTTACATTTACAGCATTTATCAGACGCCGTTATCCAGAGTGACTTCCAACTGATACAAGCTTACAATCCAAGCAGTTGTGGGTTCAGGGTCTTGCTCAAGGACACAACAGTGGCAGCTTGGCAGAGACAGGATTTCAACCCTGGACCTTCTGGTCCATACCCCAGTACCTTAACCACTAGGCTACCACAGTCCCATGTTATACCATGTGGAGGGAGTTTAAAATATTTTGTATTGACATTCTTCAGAAATGAAAAGGAATGTTTTCACTCGATTATTTAAGATATGCTATGCTGAAGCTACAGTAGAGCATTTTGTTTACAATTTTCAACATAATTCTAGTAATTTTTTGAAGAAAAAATGAACATACAAAGAAAATACATTTTTTTGAGCGTATACCTAGAAAATAGGTATGTCTACTTAACAAAATAGAGCATACTTAGATGTAAGCACTATAAAGTTACATAAGCATTTAATATGAGTCTGAACAGACCTTGGTTATTTTGACATCGTCCCTCTTTTTGGCATTTTGCAGCGCATCCAGTTGATGCCGATTGGAATCGTAGTCCACCAGTTTTCTGCCTCGCTTGGCCACTTTTTCCTAAGTACAGAGAATATTGGAATATTGAAATGTTACGCAGAAACGAAGAAAGATTTATAATATTAGTTATATCATGTTATGCTTATCACCCTTATATCTGGAAACTGGCTCAGGTAAGACTCCATAGTGAGTACTGCCTGGTCTCTAAGTTTGCTCTCATAGTCGTTCCATAGCAGGTCTTCTCCCTTATTAGAGACATATCCATATTAGTGCATATATCACAGTGAGTTGCATATTCGGTGTCAAACTTTGTATGACTGTAACCTCCACAACAGCTCCAAGCTCCTCTCCACCTTCCCACTCCATGTCATAAGAATCATACAGGGTCTGAAAGAGACGACTGGAGGCATCTCGCATCACTGTGGAACATACATTAATATATTTATTACTGGAATGTCCGGTTTATGAATGGCCTAGAGCTTCACGTGGTGTTTCCAGCCTGGACTGGGAAGGCATAGGTAGTGTTTCAGCAAAGACACAAAAGTCCACTTGTGCATTATTTGTCTAGGCCTATTAGTACAGTCTGAATAATAAGACCATGTTTTATGAGTCATTTAACGAAGAGATCGATGTCATTCCAAAGGGTTCACAAATGTTTCAGTGTTGTTAAGCCAAAACCCACTTTTATCTAGCTATTTAGATGCACCGAATCAAAATGAGCTAACCTTTGACAGCATTTAAATATGCTTTAAGGTCCTTGTATATTCGGTTTCCATCACTCTGTGAAAGACACAGAAAAAAACACATGAACATATTGCTATGTAATTCATGCTAAATATGGTTTAGCATATTTTATCCACTTTTGTCCAGTTCACCTGCTGATCCTGGAAGTTCTGCACACATATTTCAAACTGCTCATCTCTCGTCTCCTCAGATTTGCCGATCCTCTGTAAAACCTGCAAAAGCAAACGTTTCATCAGACATTCAGAACCATCCAATACTAAAGCAATCAAAGTGGAAGTCAACGTCAAATGTATTTGTACAGCTGCTTTGAGACAACGCGCCGTTTCAAAAGGTCCTATTTAAAACGGCTATTTAAATCGTTTTGTAAAACGTAGCGTTGTCTCAAAGCAGCTGTACAAATATCTATGTCCACAGACCCTAACTAAGTCTAGAGTGACAGTGGCACGGAAAAACTTCTTAACTGTTATAACGAAGAAACCTTATGAGGACCAAGACTCCAAAAGGGACCCATCCTTCTTGGGCTGCCTAGATGATATACAGTACCTAAGACTTGACTGACTTGCCTAATTAATAGGTTTATAGTCATAGTTTAAATAAAGAGAAACTAAATATAAAAATTAAAAGAGTGATCATATTTAAATATTTGCTTCATTCATTTACTTTCTTATCCCCTTAATTCTGCACAGGGTCAATCCAGGAGAGCCAGTACCTAGTTGACGGCATAGGGTGCAAGGCAGGAACAACCCTAGACAGGGCACCAATCCATCGTAGACCACACACACTCATACATGCACTCACACACTGGAGAGAACCTGGAGTAAACCCACGAGGACACTGGGAGGACATGCAAACTCCACACAGAAAGGACCCAGACCACTCCACCTGGGGATTGAACCCAGGACCTCCTCGCTGTGAGGGGACAGTGCTACCCACTGAGGTGAAAATATCATAAATAAAATATAATAACTAAAATATTGGATATAATAACGTAGAGAATATGCGTATCAGTGTTATTTAGTCCAGTCCAGAGTTGCTGTAGGTTCTTGTGTCATTAGTGGGTAGGTTTTGGTGCCATGGCATCAGTCAACCAGAACAGGGGGTGAGGTGTTCACAAGATTGGGACCAATAAGTCCTTTTAGGGCAGTCTACAGAAACTAATCCTAATCCTAAAAAAATACAGAAAAACTAACAAATAAAGCTGAAATAGGTGCAGAGGTGGGACAGTGGCAATTCGGTCGTGCCACATAATTGTATCTGTGGAGGGAGGGAAGGCTGGACGTGGGAGCATCCCATTGAGAGCAAACAGCGAGCGAGTGCTGGACTGATAACCTGTATTGCTTATTAGCCTTCTCAGCCCCCAAACCCAGATATTGCAAGCAAGACATGAGGGAGAGTGTTAGACATGGTCTGTGGCACTCTGACAAATGTATTCTGTGTACAGTCATGAAAATAAATGTACCACTCCTGCCAGCATATCTGTTTCACTCTTTCCATTTATAAGACAGAATCTTTCCGGGGGGAAGCTATGAATATTGGATGCAAAGTGTATTGAAGATAACTAGCCTGCAAATCACTGAAATCTTACCCCGGCTTCTCAAAAGACTGCAAAGGTCTCAGCCCTCAGAGTGGGTTATGACAACCTGCTCCAGTGACTCTCCAAGCATTCTGGGTGTAATATAATCACACCAATCTGTGGGTGTGAACTGAGCCAAGTTTATGTCCGCCTAGAGCAGTCCAAGCAGGATACAGTGTATTAGCAAGAAACGTTCATGGTCCGTCAATAGAGACTCGTGGATGGTGACTGGCTTAAATGGTCACCTTTTCCTTTGAGGACCATTGTTATGTTGAAGTAATTCTCTCCCTTCTCCGGTGGGGATGACGTGTCGCCATGGACTTTCCCACCAAGGATCTGCAGCATATTTACCTTGTTTCTGTTTGTTCAATTATTACTACAGACTTATTTGACTACATAAATTAGTTTCATTCTTACATTTATCATCTAAGCCACCTAAGGACGACAGGTCCCTTTTTGAGTCTTGGTCCTCCCAAGGTTTCTTCCTTATGATGTTTAGGGAGTTTTTCCTTGCCACTGTCACCCTAGGCTTGCTCAATTGGGATTAGATATTAGAAGATAATCTACAATTGTAAAGCTTTTTTGAGACAATGCTTCATTGTAAAAAGTGCTATAGAAACAAATCTGACTTGATTTGACTTGGCATCACAGGGTCTAAGACTGAACCAGCCCTAGAGGGGGTCTCAATCCATCACAGGGCACACTCACAGTGGAACACATTAAATACACCAGTTGACCTAACTCATGTCTTTGGAATGTGTGAGAAAAGCCGGAGAAAACCAACAAACGCTGGCTGAGAGCGCAATCTCCATACATGCAGAATCTGGACAGGAATCTGGAATTCAGTTCTTTTGATAATGACTCATAGCAAGTGGCAAGCAAAAAGTCTGAGCCTGATCATCTTGTGTTTGCAAGATAGGAATCGAATTCCTTACCTTCTCTTGTGCCCTGCTGAATTTTCTTTGGACTTGTTTGGCAAACTGGCCAGCTGCTCCCTTCGATTGGGTGCTGGTATTAACGCTGGTCTTTCTCTCGGCCATGATGTCCACCCTCTTCCGTTCCCTGCTTTGACTTTCTCCAAAAACATATACTAGCCACGCCCTGCAAAGTAGAGTGCGTTAAGAAGAACTTCAAGCTACATGCCACTGATTCAATGTCAGGGATCGCAGCTAATCGTTTGTGGTGTTGCCTTTGCTCTGTAGAGGTCATAAACTATAAAACTCTTATCTTACCTGGCCATAGCTGTGACGGCTCAACCCATGTGACTCACGGATTGTAATGCATAAAGAGGAAACTGTTGTAAATTGACTGCCATAAAAATGTAATTGCTTTCTATGTTGAACAGAACCACTGTAAAACTTTTTGACTACATTTCTTATTAGGCTATAGATAGACGGTATAAATGGTAGCAGTACAGATACTCTAGGCACCAGAAATAGATCAGTGTACAGCAACAGTATTCGTCTTCTTCAGTATTTTGTTGTAAGGTGGTAGTCTGGTCTCAGTCAGCACCAGCTGGGGATCCCATTAAGCAGGGGCGTCATTAGAGATTCATGATTGGGTGGTAAGCTTTGACTAGTCCAACACCAGCCAGAGGACAAAAGGGCTGATGGCGCTACTGTTCCCCTAAAAGAAGTCTAATAATGTCCATGCAGTTAAGGTTCTATGCAGAATCCTAGTAGCATGGCTAGAACGTTGAATAAGGTAACAGCAAAAAAGCTTTATAGCTGTTAGGTGCCTGTTCAAATAAAATTTATTCTACCTTTCGACCATTAAAATTTTTGCATGGAATGTTGTTACAGACCTACCGATTCAATGGGTCATATATTTGAACTCCTATTCGTTTCAATGAGATTTATCTCATTGTCCAACAGGAAGTTCAGGGTGTCACCATGCTCGCTGCCCTCTTTAGCCAATGACCTAAGTCAATTATGTGCATCACTATGCTAAAAGCGCTCCGATGTGAATGTGGTTTGCCCTCATTGATGGTGAACGTACATCACTTGAAAACAAACTCTCCAGGAAAACATGGCAAACCTCAGAGAACTGACAAATTGTATTTTGCCTAATGTTGTTAACATTTGGGTTTTAATAGGTCAATTACTTTGAATGCAGAACTGATACTTCATCCTCGATAAGGTCAGCAAATGCATTAGGTCTTGATTATGTAACAGCACCTCCGTTAGGTCTTGATCCCATAAGTACTCATCAACTGTACTAGGTCTCAGTCCCCTAAATAGTCAGCAAATATATTAGGTCTAGATTCTGTAACAACTCAAATTGTGCAGTGGGCCAAAAAAAGTATTTAGCCAGCCACTGATTGTGCAAGTTCTCCTACTTAGAAAGATGAGAGAGGTCTGTAATTTTTATCATATTTACACTTCAACTATGAGATACAAAATGAGACAAAAAATCCAGGAAATCACATTGTAGAATTTGTAAAGAATTTAATTGTAAATCATGGTGGAAAGTAAGTATTTGGTCAATAACAAAAGTTCAACTCAATACTGTGTAACATAACCTTTGTTGACAATGACAGAGGTCAAATGTTTCCTGTAATGTTTCTCTTCACCAGGTTGGCACACACTGTAGCTGGTATTTTGGCCCATTCCTCCATGCAGATCTCCTCTAGAGCAGTGATGTTTTGGGGCTGTCGCTTTGCAACACGGACTTTGAACTCTCTCCACAAATTTTCTATGGGGTTGAGGTCTGGAGACTGGCTAGGTCACTCCAAGACCTTGAAATGCTTTTTACTGAGCCACTCCCCAGCCACGTTCCATCTTCAATGCTCTCACTGATGGAAGGAGGTTTTGGCTTAAAATCTCACGATACATGGCCCCGTTCATTCTTCCCTTAACACGGATCAGTTGTCCTGTCCCCTCTGTAGAATAACAGCCCCAAAGCATGATGCTTCCACCCCCATGCTTCACATTAGGTATGGTCTTCCTCCAAACATGACAGTTTTTACCAAAAAGTTCTATTTTGGTTTTATCTGACCACATGATATTCTCCCTCTCGGCATAATGTGTTACTGATGGTGTACCTATGATGAAAATCACAGACCTCTCTCATCTTTCTAAGTAGAAGAACTTGCGCAATCAGTGGCTGACTTGATACTTTTTTGCCCCACTGTATTAGATCTCAATCCCACGACTACTTTTAGGTCTTAGTATTAGTAACTGAGTATCTGTGTAACTACTCAGAGACAGTTTTAGGTCTTTATCCTGTAAACTAGTCAGCAACTGTAATAGGTCTGGATTCCATAACTACTCAGCAATTATATTAGATCTCAATCCTTTAACTGCTCAGCAAATACATTAGGTCTTTATTATGTACTTACTCAGCAAATTCTGTTAGGTCAGATCCCCTAACTAGTCATTAAATCTATTAAGTCTGGATTGTGTAATTACTCAGAAATTGTATTAGATCTAGATCCCATGACTACTTTTAGATATCAACCCCGTAACTATTCAGCAACTCTTTTATGTCTCAATCCTGTGTAACTAGTTAGCAACTGTATTAGGCCTTGACCATGTAAGTACTCAGGAATTGTATTAGGTCTCAATTCCACAACTACTTTATCAAGTTTATTACATCTCGACCCTGTAACTACTGAGCGACTGTAGACTTAGGGCTTGACCTTGTAAGTAATCAGCTACTCTATTAGGTCTAGTTTCTGTAAACATTATATAAACTGTATTCAGTCTTCTGTGGTTTTAGGTCTCAACCCTGTAACTACTCAGCAGGCCTTGATTATGTAACTGCTCCGAAATTGCATTAAGTCTTGTTATTTCACTTCTTATCAACTGTATTAGGTTTCGATCCTGTACCTACTCAGCAACTGCATTAGGTCTTGATTATGTAACTACCATAGGCATGTTTAACCCTTAAATCCCAGCACTACTTAAAATAGTAAAAAAGTGTTTTTTTTAATGTTTTTTGTTGTTGTTTTTAATGGAAGTTTGTCTCTGTTAAGCTGAAACAATGTTAAAACCACAGATTATGTAAATGGTTATATAGCTATACCAAGTATATAGTTTAAACTTAATATTCGAACATAAAAAACAGCAGTCCTCCTTGTCTTGCAAATGGTATGATCCAAGTGTGGCTCACAGGCTCAGCATTAATGGATGTTTTCTCAGATTTGGTGGTGTCTTTCCAGTCACAGTGCTTCTCCTACCCAAAAGATCAGATGTTCTTCGTTCACAAACATTATGCTAAAATTAAACCCCTAAACCTACCCTAAAGCTCTGAGCCTAGAATTGATCCTGGTAGAACTTGTATAAGATCTTGATTATTTAACTACTCATCATGTATTAGGTCTTTATTCTGTAACTAGTCAACTGTATTAGGTCTAGTTTCCATAACTATTGCATAATCTGTATTAGGTCTTGACCCAGTAATTATCTAGAACCTATGTAACCTCTGGACCCTGTAGTTATGTATGGGTGCATTCACACATCGAGTTGTACCCAGTAAATACCCTGGTACATCTTCATGCTCCGAAATGGATGTGTTAAAAAGGAACTTCAAATCCCAGCAATCATAGCGCACTGATCTATGGCCACGCCTCTGATTGGTATCTTTGGATGAACTTTGTACTAGTTTGTGAACTGCAGTTCCATAACTCAGAAGGATAACATTCTACTGTTAATGGCCATGGGTGGAACAATAGCGACATGCGCTGCCGTCGATGTAGCCATCCAGTGGGTCGCATGGGGTTTCGCGTCTGCTCTGAAAACGGAAAGGTTTTACGATTTGGCAGGTAAATCTTTCTATGAAATGACATGATTTGATTTGGAGCTCCGTCATGGGTCGCTTGTGACACTATTATTTTTTAGTCGCTCTTATAGAGCTGCATGTTTTTCCAAAAAGTGTTTTTACCGTGTAATATAAACAAGTTACGTAACGAGCGCTAGAGTGCTAAGCGTTAACGCTGCAAAACACAAACTCAAAAACAAGACTTGCGGTCCTCTATACTTGCTCCTGAGATTATTTAGAAACCATTGATGTGAGTTAAATTAACTTTACTTTCTATATTAACGTCAACTTCAAACTGCATTAGGTGCCCCCCCCCCACTGAAAATTCAACTCACTGGTAAACCCACATGGTGCTAGTGGGCCAATGTACTAGCAAACAAGGGCGGCTCTGTGTAAGTGGGTGTTGGGGTTGCAGCGGGGTCCAGTGCCCATTGTCCCCTCCTGGCGCACCCTAAATGAGGAGTAAGTTAATTATTCCTTTTGGTTCCCAAAATGCACATTTAGGTAGAAAAGAATTGCCTCCTCTAATATAACTACTTCAAATGGTCAGACAGTGAACCGCCACTGCTAGCAACCCAAGCTGGTGACCATTATACCCAGTATCCAAAGATTACTGGTCTTCCCGTTGACAAGTTTTGCTGTAATTAAATAATCCCTGGAATATGTTTCTAAGGCATGTTTGTTCCTTCATTTGATCATTTAACCTCTGTAAGATGATGCCATTTTTAATATTGAATAAACTGGAAGATATTTAAAACTGAGATTGTAAGCTTAAAAACCAACTGCCCAACAGTCTTGGTGCTCTGACTCTGGGGCGGAAACCAGTCCTGAATGGCCAGAATGCAAATCCACAGAACACAAATCTGGAAAAATGTCTTTTAGGTCAAGGCCCTTCAGGACTTTACTCCATTCCTAGGCTTAATCATCCAATCTCAATGAACTGTGCTTCAGTTAGACCTACAGAATGATTAGTTTCATAAATAGGCTCAAAACTTATGGAAGCTGTCAGATTGTCATAAAAATTGCAGTGTGTTTAAATCAGAAATGAAGGCTCTCAAATCCTTGCCTGTCATAACCGTTTAATAAAAGATTTTTTGCTCACCTGTCAGCATTCAGTTTGCATGCCTGGCTGTACAATCTTTCAGGAGCAGGTCCTAATGTGCTGTGGCGTTTCTTACAAGCTATGCGCTCTTGGAAAATCCTTGAACTTTGGAACCAATTGTCTGTACGTTCCCGGGTAAAATATTCATTGAACACGCCTCAAGCCGACTGGGGAATGGCTACTGCAGCCATATTATATACGAAACAGCATCCTAGTCAGCTCCATTAAACTTGAATTCTTCGGTCTTTGAAGGGTCTGGTACGTTCATATTGCTGGCGCACCTGAGTCGCATGTGGGGGGGCACAAGACACCCGAGGCAGAATGTCCAGACTGGTCTAGTTACTGCATGGGGACTGAGGTAGGCATGATTATGGTCCTTCTATAAAAGAGTCCATAAGCACAAATGGTAGTTTAAACACAAAGCATGTGAAGTTTTTTGATAGTGTCCGTTGTAATATGGTTTTTCGTTTAGCCACATTAGATCAGTAATTCCATTACACAGTGGTTAATAAGTCAATGAGTGACAGATTTGGCCTTGTTTTGTAGACTCGGGACATTTCTCTTCCTCCGGATCATGAAGGAAGGGCAAGACCGCAGGTTTCACAATGTCAGAGATCGCCCAGGGGTATTCTTTGTCTACTGGACCGTGCAAGGTAGTTATTTTAATAACTATGGTCATTAAAGTTAATTAGTTACCACTGCCAGTGCTAGTTTCCAAATGTCTATACATAGGTTTAATATTTCATATGATGTCAACAGCACTTGATTCTTAACACTATGGCCACAAAAACTGTCCCAATTTTCGTCGTAGCGGTTTGGGTGTTTGTGACGCTCTTACCCACTTTGATTCTCAACACGGAGCGCAGAGATCAGCCGTTGGGGCCTCGTGACTACATTGGTTGGGGACTATGGACCCTGGGCTTTGCTACAGAAGCAATAGCTGACCAGCAGAGGTGGAATTTCAAGAATAACCCAGATAATACCGTAAGTAACACATGATACCCGAGTTTTGGTTGAAACTTTAGTTCTTACAGCAGAAATTGGCGATATCAACCAATGACCAACAGCATCCATCATCAACGGGCCCTGGACCCTCTCAATGACTTTGGTGTAAGCCAGGTCTTTAGTTGTTGGCCAAACTGTACACTCAGTGTAGAGCAGTATGGACTACTAAAAGTCCATATACAAAATTAAATAGAATTTACACCCTTTTGCAAAACACATCCATTCTGGGCAGCGCAGTGGTTGGTGATGCTTCTTTACAGCTCCAGAGAAATGATTCTTGACCCGAAGTCTACCTGTATGGAGTTTGCATGTTCTACTCAAATCTATGTGGGTTCCTTTGAGTACTCCAGTTTCCTGGTAGGTCTTGACTGTTGTAGCCTAGTGGTTAAGGTACAAGAGTCTAGACCAGAAGGTCCAGGGTTCAAATCCCACCTCTGCCAAGCTGCCACTGATGGGTCCTCTTACAATAAAAAATATCCAAGATCCTCCTCTTCCAATACAATAAGAAGAATCCAATCCTCTCACAATACAAAAGATTGTATCAGTTGTAAGTCGCTCTGGATAAGGGTCTCCTAATAGCTATAAATGCACTGTGATGGACTGTGGTTCCTGCCTTGCACCCTGTGCTGCCAGTTATGCCCCGGCTCCCCAAGACTCCGAATTGGATTAAGCGGTTATGAAAATGAATGAACAACTTCATCCAGTGTTCCATATCTAAACTCAAATTTGATAATACTTTATACATTTGAGATACAAACCATTCTTCTAGTCCTGCCAATTCATCTGATGGATGCAAAAGAGACGATGTATTTTTTTTGCCACTCCTAGTGACTTATGGTCTAGCTGGACTATTTTTGTTGTTGGTAAATTAGTCTTAAGACCAACATGCAAAATAATTGTGATAAATATCATGGATTGTGTTCCAGCCTAAAAAAAAAAGGCGTGGGCTTTTGCAAGATTGCTTACCCCTACCTAGACCAGACACCAGTCGTCAGACAAAGCACTGTTTGCAACCCAGGTACTTGTGGTGGTGGCCTAGCTAATTGATTCTGCACTACCCAGTTCTCACTATTGGACATTTCTGGACATAGAGGCTTTTGTGGCCAACTGATGCCCAGTGACAAACATAAAGGAAGCCAAGAAGTGCCAGTTGCCCTTGTTGTCTCCAAGGCTCTAACCCTTGGAGGCATGGACTCCACAAGACCACCGAGTGTCCTGTGGTACCAAGATAGTAGCAGAACGTCCTGTAAGTTGGGATCTCCATGGATTGGACTGGTTTATCCAACACATCTCATGGATACTTGATCGGATGGAGATATGGGGTAGTGGTAGGTAGTGGCCTAGTGAATTGACTTTGCACCACCAGCGCCCCCACTATTGGACATTTTCACACATAGCGAGGCTTTAGTGACCAGCAGATGCACGGTGATGAAACAAACAAAGCTAAGAATAGTCTCAATAAAAAAAAAGGTTTAAAGTCACATTAATTGATCAGCAATGTTTGATCCAGCAAGAGATTTCCTATGTATTTTGTAAAAATCCAAACAGAAATGAGAGAGGATCCATGTGAATGAGATACTTTCATTCATTTCTGTAGTTTTTGTGTTTGGGGTCTTTCACCCAGGAAGAGAAGACTAAAAAAAGATATTAAAAAATGTAAAGTTGCCTTTTAAGTCCTGTGTGTAGTTTGCATGTTTTCTCTCTGTCTGCATTGGTTTACTCTGGGTACTCCAGTTTCCTCCCAGATTTCAAAGACGTGCATTAGGTCAGCTCTCTAGTGTCCCAGAGTGAGTATGTATGAGTGCATGTACCCTCAAATTGACTGGTGCGGAGTTGAGGTTTTATCCCCCTGCTGCCCTGGAATTAATTAAGCTGGTGTAAATAGTGTGACTGAGAAGGTAATGAGGGACTGCTTCAGGTCAGATCAATCCAAGAATGGGTAGGACAGCTCCAAGTGGGTGTGGTTACACCAAATGAGCAAGGTTTTACTCCAGTAAGAACATTCACAGCTGAAGTGGGACAGTGGTAGAAAAAAAAATAAGGAAGAACCTTAAACATAACCACTGATACTTATTGGTAGCCATCCCCTGGTGATGCATGGTCTTCAGTGATAGATGCATGACTATTTATAACACGGCTACATTTAAGTTTGGATGTAGCCATTACTTGATATGCAGAACGACAAGGATTAATCAACGGCAGATGAGCTGCATGCACTAGCGTTGCTCACATGCCATCTTCCAAATGATCTTCATATGACTTTTCTTATCTTTCTAGGGCAAGTTTATCAAGCATGGGCTTTGGGCCTACAGCAGACACCCCAATTACTTTGGGGAAATCTTGCAGTGGTCAGGCCTGTTCTTGTCTGCTTCCTCGGTCATGCATGGCCCTCAGTACCTCAGTGCGCTATCACCACTCTTCGTCTGGTTCCTGCTTAGACACGTCAGCGGCATTCCCATCCTGGAGAAAGAGGCCTTGAAGAAATGGGGATCCAATCCAGCATTTCAGGACTACATCAAGAACACCCCACTCCTCTGGCCCATTCCCTGGTTCTAAAACCCGGCCTTGTGCTGCGAAACGCATTTCACGTACACCGATTGGCCATAACATTAAACCCACTGAGAAATTATTGTGACTCCACAAGACCTCTTACAGTGTTCTGTGGTATGTGGCACCAAGACGTTAGCAGTAGATCCTTTAAGTTGTCTGTTGTGAGATAGGGCTTTCTCGGATCTGATGTTTGTCCAGCACATCCCACAAATACTTATCAGATTGAGAGCTGGTGAATTTGGATGCCAAGGCAACACCATGAACTCCTTGTGTTCCACAAGAGTATTACCCTTCTGTCAGTAGATAATGCCATTGCCAGGAAGGGGCATACTTGGTCTGCAACTGTGCTTAGGTTGATGGTAGGTGTTTAAGTATCATCCAAGAATGCCCAAGGTTTCTTAGCAGAGCGTTGCCCACCCCCAATATTATTCACTTCACCTGTCAATGGTTTTGTTATAGCCAATTGGTGTATTGTGTGCAATAGCTAAGAAGGTTTAATTGAAATTCAAGCTCTAAGCTGGCACTAAGCACATTTACATGCATTTAATCCGATAACAGCAGAAAATCAGATTGTTAGTTACCCGGTTAAGGAGTTTACATGCACTTGGATAATTATGATGGGAATGTTCTGGGTTTACATGACTCGGGCAGTAATCAGTTTTCTACTTTGTAACCACACAGTAATTCTAGCAATAATTAAATACTGAAATTCTTAATTTCCTCACACACACACAGCGTTTCAATTACCAAATCTCCCCAAAAGCGTTTGGTAGCCATTTCAGCATTTAATTCCAGGGTTGCCAGATCCTGGAAGAGAAATGAGCAACCAGGTCCAGGGAAATAAACTCAAACGAAGCAAAGTTTCTAAAAATAAGCAGAACTGGCCATGGTTGATTGTTTGGCACAGCCCTACAGTTTCCAGTTACATTTGTGTGCATACATAGACTGAGAAAACCTATTGAAAGCAGAGTAAAGGTATACATGCACTGAGAAATCCTATTACTGATCTAAAAATCGTTATGGGAATTCTGAGTCTGATTTCTAGGCCTAAATCTGACCTGAGAAATTGGGAACTTGTACATGACCACTTGAATAACTGGATACATGAAGAGAGCTGATTATTAAGTGCATGTAAACACTCTATTGGGCCCTTGACCATCAAAATGGTCAGCGCAGTTGTAGGTCTCTCTGAATAAGGGCTTCTACTACTGTCAGTGCAGCCAACAGCTACTAACCAACTAAGCTGTCAGATTTTAATTGTGTTATTATCATTTTATTAATCACTACACTTGCTCCTGTGATTATCTAGTTTTGGCTTAATTTTATGTTGGCAGTTGCTGGAATGATTTGTGTGTCCCTCAGTTTTCTTCCAAGTAAATATTAGCTGTAGTTGCACATGTGGGAATAAAAATAGTAAAGTGTCTTTTGTCTTATCCTTGTTATACAGAAAGATGTAGCTTCTTGTTGATAGCAAGTGGAAGGTGCTGGTAGAGGCAAAACAAAGTAGGATATGTATATTAAGTGTCCAATTTGACAAACCTTAACGCACATTTCTAAGCTTAGTCTTACTACAGCGAGCTGATATTACATTTTCCTTAAAAAAAAGTAGGCAGTTCCTTTTCAAAGGTAAATGTATTTTTTACAAGAGCTCCAAATGATAGAACTCCACCAGTCATTGTACAACACATACCAGCAGAACAATATTGTACATATAGGATCGTTACAGTACGTTATTCCCAATTTGTAAGTGTCCCCTTTGTAATAAAGCTTGAATGAATAAGGATCAGTGATTAACTAAAGAACCCCTTTCAGACCTCAAACACAAAATCTGATGGGCTAATAAATTGAGCAGTAACATCATATTGCATAATCCACTAGGATCATAATGTAAAGTATTACCTCCATCTACAGACCAGCTTGTTTTAATCAAAAGGAGCTAAAAAAAAAAAGGATAACACTGTGATAACATGATTTCAAAACAAATAAATACAAACAAGGAGCAGATGTTCATGTACTGTAAAAGCCATTTAAGCAGAGGTTACTTCCATAGGCTTGTGGTATGAGCCAAGTATCATTACACTACAAAACTCAGTCTGACTAAGCAAATATGCTCTTTTACAGAAGTGTTAGAGGAAAACATGCAAAATGATAAAACTGCACAAACAGCTTTCTTACAGGATAAAAAGACTTGGGGTGGGGGGAAAAAAAGTAAAAGATAGTATGACAAACATCAAATTTACAAATATGATTATAAAAGCCTGATTACACATGCAGCTTTGGGCTTCTTGAGAAAGAACTCCCGTCTGCACTGCCAAGTCCTCTGAGCTTTAAAACAAATGGTCAGATACTGAAAGTGCATTTTTTTGCTATCCTTTTGGTTGTTGGTCATTAATAGAAACAATTAAAATAAAACAAATCAGAAGATAAAACCTGGATCATTAAAATGAGTGTGTAGATTAAATGTGCAGAATGTATATATCCCATAAACATGCCTTGGGCCTTTTCTGCCTACTTCAGCAAAGGAGAAGCGAAGAAGTTCCCTTGTCGACTGAAGCCGACAGTACTTTTGCTCTTACTGCCGAACCTGCGTGAGGACAAAAGGCTGTTAGCACGGCAAACTTAAGGAAAGCAATTTGAAATCGAGCACATACGAATTACTGCAGCTAGTGTGTGACACGTACTTTGGTGTGATTGCATTAAGTGTAGCATTTCTCATACGCTGAGACAGAGAGCTGGACGATGGAGTCTTGCTCATCTGCTGCTCTGGAGTGGTAAGAGGGCCAAACATGCTCACTGCAACCAAACAACAATTCAATTCATATGTCAGAAATGCATTGAAAAGAGCAAGACAGTAAATCATGTCTGGCTGGGCCAGAACAGGTCAGGCTTCAACTCTGCACCCAAAGCACATGTATACCTTTTTGGTCAGGAGTGGCACAGACATTAGTGTTCTCAATCACCATGTGATCGGTATGACCTTGGTCTTGCTCCACCATGATGAACTGGCTCCAGTACTCTACAGGCAAGCCAAGCAAACGCTCGACAACCTGAAAAACAACCAGTTTTAGAATATGTACTCCACACAAAAGTACTCTACAGCATGGGCATTAGATTTGCATATATAGGAAAATAAACTCCCCGTCTTACCTTAGGCTGGCGCTTTGTATCCTGCAGGATGGTCATTGGGTCTGGATCAGGCACGGCATGACCCACAATAGTGGGGCCAAACACACGAGCAAGGTTAGTCACATCCATCTTAGTGTCAGTACTTTTGGCAACTCTAAGAAAGCAGAGAGGATAATAATACATGTATAACGTTTATGGTGTATTAAAGTGTTTATGATTGAACCTTTTTATAAGAAATCCAATCAGATAGAGGTCTGCATAATAATAAAGATTATTCTTGAAATAATCTCTAACAGAAGAATGACCCATCAACCAGATAATTATATTCCAGATGAGCCATTAATCACATTACAGTATTAGTGGTTTATTAGTATTAGGCTGCACAGAAGTGTAGCTGTTTTCATTTTGCGCTTTGATTCTACAGCACGTTGTACCTGAGGACTTGTCCACCAGGGGTCACTCTGGCTACATGCCAGCTGAGCAGGAGCTACATTTGATTCCTGTTGTGTAATCAGCAGGTCTGTCATCAACTGACAAGAGTTTAGGTGTGGCTTCTGCGAAGCTGGAATGGAAAGCTGCCACCAGATCGGTCTTTAGCGATAAAACTGCTCACCTTTGGTCTATCATTTAGGGTTGTGAGACTACAGAGCTGCAAGATAAACTGACGTAGCTCATCTGATTGCCCAAGAGCTCAAATGCAGATTGTTATGGCGACCGAGTCGAGTAGAAACGGATTGGTATAGAACAAAAACACTGGTGAGACCGAGTGTGAGTGTTTGGAAAAAGAAAGGCATTGGAAACCCCACTGAGAAGAAATAAAGGTACACTGTCATGCTGAAGGGAAATCTCACTGATTTGCATACCTCTGGAGGTGGATAATCAGAAAAGCCAGCGTGTCCCTGTTAGGCTGGGGCAGGTCACTGATGGTCTGGTAAACCAGTGCAATAGAGTTGTCCTCATCAGCCAGCTCTGAGAACAGAAAATTCATCTCTCATAAGCAATCAGAAATGCATCACAGCTCACATTACTCATACAGAACAAGGCCAGTGTCTGTTCTAGACTGAACAGACTGATTTTAGATGGAATTATTCATTCACACACACCTGCTGCTTCCATAAAATTGCGGTTGAGGCGGAAAGTGAGTAGCGGTTCTTTGAGTGTTCTCAGGAAGTCCTTGAGGAGTCCGGTAATGGCGTGGATGTCCTCCACCTTACTTAGCAGAGGAACAGTCTTTCCACGCAGGAATTTCTCCTTGAGCTCCTTCACCACCCGGTCAGAACCAGACAACCGGTACAGACCAGTCTAGGACAAGCAATATACATTCAAGCGAGATTAGTAAACAAGCTGCACATTTTTCATGCTTAAATATTATTCCCAAAAATGAACCAACTGACCTCATGGAGACCTCGCTGCTCAATCTCATTCACACAGTGCACGACCAACGGTGGAATCATGGGAGAGGTGACAGAAACGTAGTCTGCGAGAGTGCCCTAAAAGAGCAAATCAAACAGGGTTTACATAGTGTGGGCACATGACGAGCAAAAGAATTCCACCTGGATTGATTAGCACAGCATACATATACAGACCATGTTTAAAATGGAATCAGAATTGGCACCAAAAACAGCACTTTCAAAACAATTTAACCTGGAAAAAAATGTAACACATGGAGCTTAAGGAATAATGACTAACAGTTATTGACACAGTATAGTCTTTTGATCCAATTGATTCACATAAGGGGTTTAAATAAAGGCTGTGACATTTAAAATGTGGGAAAGGTAAGAGGAATCAATCCCTCATTCACCGGCAGCACAGGACTGGTGTAAGATTTTCGGAATCAATGCTTTGTTACCCAATATACCCCAGACAGGCATTTAAGCTAAGAATATTAAAGTGGTACCAAATGATGTACCTCTCCACTCTTGACAGGAGTTCCAGGCATGTTGGGAACACAAGGTAGCGGACAGCGTTCACGACACTCAGGATGGGCCACCACGCGACAGTCCCTGCACTTCAGAGAGATTTTCCCAAACTTGATCCTCTTCCCACAGGGAACACAAGACTCGGGCTTTATCACCTACAAAAAGTTGATAGTTGCAGCACGAACCCGACGTCAGTGATAACGAAGAAAAGTGATCAGTTACCACACCACGAATCTGATAACCGTACCGTCTTGGAGACGAACTCGTGCAGACGGACACCGCTGTTGCTCTGGGGCGTGCTTGGCTCCACTTTGCTCGCTCTCCCCGGTTGGCTGGGATGTTTGAACACGTCCATAGACTGCACAGAATCAGTGTCCACAGTGTCCCACTCCATAGCAGCTAGGGGACAGTGAAAGCTAGAATGAGTGCGGGTTCACAAACAGCGCAGCACAAACTTCAGGGCAAAGTTCCATTTTACATAATTTACATTTAGACCTTATTCAATATTACAAAGTACAATTCAAGCAATTGTGGATTAAGGCCTGGTCAGGACTAAAACTCTGAACCGTCTAGTCACAAAGTCAGTACTATAACTGCTGCACCACCACAGATCACACGTTGCATACATTTATTCCAGCTGCTTTTTCTGCTGAGGGTTGTGGTGGCAACCGGCTGAGAAAGTCAACCTACGCTCCATCCCCAACCACAGATTCCAACCCTTCATGAAAATCCCCAGATGTTCCCAAGCCAACTATGAGATATAATCCCTTCAGCAGGTCCTGGGTCTGCTCTGGAGTCCCAGTCCTTTTTATTTACTATGCATAACTATAGAAATCAAATGGCATGGCAAGAAGGTTCTGGGTCACTTCTACTACAAAAAGAAAATGAACACTTAAATATATTTAACAAATGTAATTTGTAAATTTATTTCAAACTTCTCTGGAGTTCTAGTGATGCCAACAGCTGAAATAAACCATGGTCGCCAACGGGTGCTTAAACGATCATTGATGAAATCATTAACCTTTAATCATAAATGTTCCAAGTTCTTTAGAAAGCTCTCCTTGTAATTCACAGCATGAACTGAAAGTAATCACAGGGTCAGACTTTAGACTCACCTGTCTTTCTCCTGCTTCTTGTCCAGTAAGGCACAGCCTCGAGAGTAGTGACCGCTTCTATGGGACCTCCATTATTAGGTACAGTCACTGTAGTTTTAGCTACTAGGGACTCGTTTCCCTAAACACACAGGCACAACAGTTAAGGCCATATTCAGCCATGAGAGCTGCACAGTATAGACCGGTGGTGTTTCTGCAGTGCCCCCTTTTGCAGAGGAGACCATCTAAGCCACTCCGACATGCACACACACCCTTTGCATCCAGTAGAACGTATTGTAAACATTGTAATTCATACAAAACTGCAACTTACTGAGCAAAACAAACTAGTGACACATAAACTTTACAGCAGAGTTATTACAAGTGACATGTATGATGCATCTTAAATTTCCACTGTGTAACATAGCGGTGCTCAAACAGGCCTCATTCATTTGCCCTGCTCAGCCTTCTGCACCCCCCCACTTTGGAAATCACTGGTATAGACAAATGAGTTATATTGTGATAAATGCGGCCATGTTTAATAAAAAGTCACATACGACATCAAAACATACACAAGAATATGATCTAGCTGCTAGATAAGGTTTAAGAAGCAATACTGCTATCTAGGAGAAAACCAGCTCATGATGCTTCTAATTAAGGTCCTTTACAGCTTTGCCGCCCCATTACCCAAGCGAGCTGCTCTGCTACTCCGTTCCCTCTCGGCCTCCCCAAGACTCGGAGCAGGTAGGATATAATGTACCCAGATAGAAATGATCTACTATCCCAACTTGCCCTTGTCTAAATTTGATAAGTCACTCCTCTGTGTCGGTTATGTTTTAAGCTGTTGTGCTATTTCTCCTGAAAAGCAACCTTGAGTTTGAAAAAGGGGCTGAATAAATTTGAACTGACTATTATGATGAGAATGCAATTCTACAAAGCCTAATACATTCCAGGCTGAAACTAACATGCACTACTTTACATTTAGTCATTTAATTAATCTTATCTGGAGTGACTTGCAACTGATACAATCTTACAAAGTACATTCTAAGCCATCGTGCTCAAGGACGCAGCAGTGCTGAGCTGCACCACCAGTCTCTGTACTCTAACACCTGATATTTAATTAATATTAAACAACAAATAGCTTAAATAACTAGAACACTAAAACACATACTTTCTCTGCCATAAGACCTGTAGACCGGGACCGCTTGGAAGCAGCCGGGGGCCCATCTGTGTGGTTTCTGGAAGAGCGCTGGAGAGAAACAAAGGCAACTTTAGTGCTCTGATGTCTACAGCAAGACAAATATGCTGCAGTCATCTTGTAGGTAAAGAGCATATTCGCCAGCTTACCCTCTTCTGACGTTTCTTTAGTCGAACAGTTCTGACAACAGAGGAGTCCCAGTCCTGTCATCAAAACAACACCAAATAAACCAGTGCCCAGCTTATGCAAATACAGTCATCACAGATGGAAATCTGCCGTGTGATTGGTAGAATCACTTACCAAGGAGTCATCGGTTTTATCATAGCTGATGTCTGACAGTATTGATGTCGATTCATCAATCGTGGTCAGCCTGTAGATAAAATCCATTATTAAGTTATATTAAACACGAATTCGAATGATGCAATCATGGCCACAATCGTCAACAATAGAAACCACACCTGCTATTCAAATGATGCTAAAATATTCAAACGAGAAACCAGCCAGTGTTCATGGGACAGACCCATCTACACAGCCCTAGTTTGTTTGGATGACTTAAATGACTACACTATAAAGCAATTAGACATTATAATTACTTTTAATTACTCAACGTTTGGCTACTAAAACAACCTCTGCAAACTGAATGCATCTTGAATATCCAAAATCCATTTGCATACTGGAATAACAGCAAAGCCATTAAAATTTAAACATTAAAACTTGGCTCCGTTTACCTTCGGCTGGTGTTGGGGTTGGTGGGTGCCTGTGAGCGCGCATTTAGGAAGGCAAGCGCTGATCGCTGCTCGTCATTCAGCTGGATGCTCGTACTGGACCCCTCTGTGACCAGCAGATCTCTGATCAGTTGGATCTGGCGATCCTAAACACGACAACGGAGGGAACTGAATGAGGCCTCTAATTGCCACCAAACATCTCACTTATGATTTCAGCTGAGGGGGGAGACTTCAAAGAGTTTTGACTGAATAAAAAGTTATGTCTGGCTGGGGCAGATGGTGTAGCTGAATGAAAGCAGGAAACAAACAGAGCTTAGGGAATAAGGACTTGAGCTCTGCATTCTGAAAATACGTGTGCGGTGTTTATATAGCAGTTTTAAAGCAGAGTGAGAGGACAGCCAAAATGCGAGCACAAAGAAATTGCCTACCATAGAACAGAGAACCAAGCACAGTCCCACAAAGGTCTTTTTGTACAAATGGTTTGGACATCAATGGGCTACCCATTAGAGCTACTGTTTAAACACCATACCACACTTCGGCAGATAATAAAACTGAGATAAAAAAGGACTACCCCAGCATCCTTTGCCATGTTAAATTATATATAAACTATTAGTGGCTATATAAATGATCGCAGGATTGGATTATCAGCCCAAGCCAACACCATACACCCCACTTCAATTGCTTAAAACAAGGGATTTAAATAGCAGAGGGTGAGATTAAGCAATAGGATGGGGTGATAGGAGTTAATACGCCAGCAAATGGGACCAAGCCTGAAGAACACACAAATTCAACAGTAATAAATTAGAAAGTCATAAATGCTGTGTGTTCCCTTTGCTCTCCTGGACCAGCTGGTGTAACCACATTCAATTTGAGGGACAAAACTAATATATAAACCTTTGTCCTGGTCACATACCAATTTCTCACAGTCGGCTTCAGCTTTCTGTCTCCTGCGGATTTCCACGTCCACTTGGTTGCGCGCATGTTTGAGCTTGACCTCAAGGGCCCCTCGCTCGGTTTCTACTTTGGCAAGAACCTCTTTACACGAGGTCAAATCCTGTTCCACTCGGAGCCACTTACGTCGACAGTTCTCAAAATTCAGTGCCATCTGAATGAACTCTGAAAAAGTGCACAGAAGGGTAAGAAACATTTCTTTGAGGCAAAAGTCGCTGATACATCTACCTGTGGAAATACTCACGTGGCTCGATGCTGTCATTGAGTACATCAACATGAGCTCGGAGAGTCTCAAACAAGCCATGAAGGTTCATCACAGCAGTATCCATATTCTACAGAGCAAAAAAATACAAATAAAAACAATCTGTTCATTACTGAATAACCAGGGACAGACCTGAAAGCTTACTGAAACATTTGTTTCAGTAGGACTACAAGCATTCATGACTTGAAATTAACAGCCTTATGTTACCACTCATCATAAGTATTTATAAGTGTTCCTTTACTACCACATCTTGTGTGAACTAGGGCTATCAGTAGGGCCGATTTATTGCTGACTTTAAAAAACAGAACGTGCAAGCTGTTCACCCATGAAAAAATGCAAGTGTGTGTTAGCAGTTTTGTTTTAAAGATGGAATCTGTTCAATATGGTTAATAGTGCCCTCTATGATACATAGGGAACCTTGGGTCCTTCACAGGCACATGGACAGGAATAGATGTTATCCAGAAAACTTTTACACTTCTAGTATGAATTCTTTCTTCACTTTTTCCTGTTCATTTACCTCAGTCAGATTCAGTTAGGGCCAGCTGTCCCCATCCTCACTGTTCTTTTCTAAAGTGCAAATTAATTAAGTGTAATTGAATGATATTAATCATTCAGTTACTAATGCACATACCAGCAACATCAGACATGCTCAAATGACCCCCCCCCCTGTGCAGCAATAACTGCAACTAAACGTTTCCTGTAGCTGTTGATCAGTCCTGCACACCGGCTTGGAGGAATTTTAGTAGGGATGCACCGATATTGAATTTCTTGGGCCGATATGATAACCGATTTTTAGCACATTATTGTGGCCGATACCGATGTTCAAATCCGATAACTTAACCTTTCTGCATTTCAAATACAGTAAATCATTTTTGCAATAAAATAAAATAATAATTAGCAATAAAACAGTTAAATCAGACCTGATTACTGTAAACACAAGGTGCAGTTCACTCAAAGGAAAAATGGTTAAATTCCATTTTATTTTTTAACCTTCCTTTAAAAAAGGTAGGAAATTGTTTTTGAAGTCTTGAATTGGTACAGGCAGCAAAAAGAACAATTAAATGTCTAAGAAAGCTTATGACTGAGCAGCTTCAAGTATTAATGAGTAACAGCCAAAAGAAAAATCAAAGACGTATTCATATGTAAATATATTATAAATATCGGTTATAATATTGGCTAAAATTCTAATATCGGACCGATGCCGATATCTGGAAAAAAGTCCATATATCGGCAAATAATATATCGGCCGCCGATATATCGTGCATCACTAAATTTTAGCCCATTCCTCCGTACAGAAACAGCTTCAACTCTGGGATGTTGGTGGGTTTCCTCACATTAACTGCTCACTTCAGGTCCTTCCACAACATTTCCATTGGATTAAGGTCAGGACTTTGACTTGGCCATTCCAAAACATGAACTTTATTCTTCTTTAACCATTCTTTGGTAGAACAGCTTGTGTGCTTAGGGTCGTTGTCTTGCTGCATGACCCACCTTCTCTTGAGATTCAGTTCATGGACAGATGTCCTGACATTTTCCTTTAGAATTCTCTGATATAATTCAGAATTCATTGTTACATCAGTGATGGCAAGCCGTCCTGGCCCAGATGCAGCACAACAGGCTCAAACCATCATACTACCACCACCATGTTTCACAGATGGGATAAGGTTCTTATGCTGGAATGCAGTGATTTCCTTTCTCCAGACATAACACTTTTCTTTTAAACCAAACAGTTCTATTTGGTTTCATCCGTCCACAAAACATTCTCCTAATAGCCTTCTGGCTCGTCCACGTGATCTTTAGCAAACTGCAGACGAGCAGCAATGTTCTTTTTGGAGAGAAGTGGCTTTCTCCTTGCAGCCCTGCCATACACACCATTGTTGTTCGGTGTTCTTCTGATGGTGGACTCATGAACATTAGCCAATGTGAGAGGCGCCTTCAGTTGCTTAGGAGTTACCCTGGGGTATTTTGTGACCTCACCAACTATTACACACCTTGCTCTTGGAGTGATCATTGTTGGTTGACCACTCCTGGGGAGGGTAACGATGGTCTTGAATTCCCTCCATTTATACACAATCTGTCTGACTGCGAATTGGTAGAGTCCAAACTCTTTAGAGATGGTTTTGTAACCTTTTCCAGCCTGATGAGCATCAACTCTTTCTGAGGTCCTCAGAAATCTCCTTTGTCCGTGCCATGATACACTTCCACAAACGTGTTGTGAAGAGCAGACTTTGATAGATCCCTGCTCTTTACATAAAACAGGGTGCCCACTCACACCTGATTGTCATCCCATTGATTGACTGCAATTTCCCCTTCAAATTAACTGCTAATCCTAGAGGTTCACATACTTTTGCCACTCACTAATATGTAATACTGGATCATTTTCCTCAATAAATAAATGACAAAGTATAATTTGTCTCATTTGTTTACCTGGGTTCTCTATCTACTTTCAGAACTTGTGAGAAAATCTGATGATGTTTGAGGTCATATTTATACAGAAATATTTATATATATAATTTTTTTTTTTTTATAAAGGGTTCACAAACTTTCAAGCACCACTGTATGGGCTCTGTTTACAGTATCTGTTAATTTATCAGTTCAGCCTAACAAAACAATGAATATTTGTATGTCTGGCCCTTAAAAAGGTATATAAAAAATAGCACTGAGTTTGCATCTCAGTGAAAGATTATTCCAATTGTTCCAACCTGAAAGTTTTTGGGATGTAATGAAACATCCATTACATTTTGTCAACATCAGTCATGATCCCACATTAAACAAGCAATTATAATCACTTACTTAGACAATCTATTCCAAAACAACTTTTGCTAATACCCAGGACCGTTAACATCAACAAAAAGCTGAGGGAGTGGAAAGAAGCTTGCCAAAACATGTTCTTTCTCGATATGGGAAAGTGTTTGGGATTTAGAAATGACCACCAACGCCTACCAATGAAAAGTAGATTTTAAGCTATAGCCAAAAGTATGCAGACACCCATACTAATTAGTGATCTCATTTCACCCACTTTCACCGCAAACAAGTTGATAATATAAATTACACAAATATGGAAACTATAGACAAATGTGTTAGTTTAACTTTGTAACTTTCCAACAGTTTTCACCTTTACAGATTAGTTTCTTCAAATAACTGGTTTTAATTTTCAGTGTGCCATTTCTCCCAGTATCATTCAGCCTAACATTTCACACCCTTTATCCTTATGGCATGGACCGGTTGTGTATTGCACATCATATAAATACAAAAGCACTGTTTTATAATCGATTTAATAGGTCAACCCAAGGGACAGAGGTGTTGGGTTCAAAACTGTTTCCAACCGAAATTCGGAAAGCAAATAACCCACGTAATCGACTGATTCAGGTAAACTAACAGTATTGTGTGCTTATAAATGCATTGTTTGTTAGTGTCCAGCATCATAGGATTAATGCATGTTATTGGTAATTTTATATTATACTTCTGTAGCAGATCATTACTGAAGCATTTTCTTCCCTTGACAATAACGTGGCTCATTACTTATGACACACTTACTAGAAGTCCTTTCTCAGCTTGATGCCGTATCAGTGAGACTAACCTATGCTACTGCTACATTTAGAAAACTGAACATGCTCATTCCAAAAAAGATATCGAACAATCGTTACATTACACAACCGGTTCCGTTATAAACTGTATTATTATCAAGAAACCCAACGATAGTTTCGTTCCTACCCGTAGCTAACGATTGTCTATTCAAACATACACTATCTGTGTCTATGACGAATACAAAAAAACTTACTAAAAAGCTTGAGTTCTCCCGTTTGTTGACTCTTCTTTTTGGTTATTAGGACGGTTTTACCAAACAGTTTGAAAACACACAACGCCTTAGCACGCCATTAGTACCGTCCGAGTGCAGCCGGTTGCTAACGAAATAACAGTGGAAACGGTTACATTTCAAATTTACCCGCTAGCCAATGACGAAGCGGCTACGCAGGCGTGAGAACGTGGCGTCCAAGTAAAGGAGGAGTCACGTTTAAATCGTCACAATGTATGTTTCATTTAATAATAATAATAATAATAATAATAATAATAATAATGCAGACATGCGCCGTTTAACGTCCCCATTACGTTCTGTGAAACTGGACGTTGACTGAAATAGTTGACGGACATTACCACAGTCACATATAGGCTAGTTAAGACTCTTTGCACGTAATGTTCTATTTTAAACAGTAATACTGATTAAAACACAATGTGAAAATATTTAGTACGGCACTGTTCTGTACAATACAGTGATTATTATCTTTGTATCTTGTATAAAACCTGAAACAATTATCAAAAACAACTAGAGAGGTGCATTTCCTGAAGAAAATGCGAGTGTGATTGCCACTCTGCAATGGCCGACCCTTAGTGTACCTCATGGGCCCAAAGGGTATCACGTCACCCCAGCGTGCCCCGGGTCCAAGCGTGCCGAATTTCGTGGCCGTAGGTCGAAAAAACTGAGTTACAGTCATTGGCGTGCCAGGGGACCCAGTGCCCAGTGGGAGTCCAGAGGGGCCCGTGGGCATCATATGTCACGTCAGATTCTACCCGGGACCAAGCCTGCCAATAACTGACTGAGTTACAGTCATTGGCCCGCCAGGGGCCCCAGTGCCCAGCCGGGGTCCTCATGGGCATCACATGTCACCTCAGATTGCACCCGGGACCAAGCCTGCTGAATTTTGTGGCCGTAGGTCAAAAACTGACTGAGGTACGGTCCTTGACCCGCCAGGGGCCCCAGTGCCCAGCCTGGGTCCACAGAGCCCCCATGCGCCCCCCAAAGTCCGTCCGAAAAAGCCTATACAAGCACACCATTCCCGACCGGACACAATGGAGCTGGAATGGGGTCGATATCTTGAAAGCTGCGGCTTTTGAAAGCCTGACAAAATCGTGGAATAATAATAATAAGAAGAAGAAAAATAAGACTTTTGGATAACAATAAAAATAGATAAAAAATAGAAAGTACAATACCAGTCTTTATATGCCTTTCAAGACTGCAGTTCTCTTATCTGTCAGCAGGTGTCACAAGGGTTCTCTCATACTAGTTTTCAGTTATTCAGATGTGAAATATATGTATACAAGAGGCTTAACCACATACTGCATGGCGGCAGTGTTACCAATTAACCCACATCTTACCTGGAACTATTACAGTGTAGCATTGCAGTGTTGCTAAGGAAGGCCTAACAAAAGATGGTGTATTCAGTCAGTAATGGGGTGGGGGTGTTTTTGCTCTAGAGGCATTAGGTCATAGTGGACCTTGACTGGCCACTTTATTGCTCAAATAATATGGTTTCTCTACAAATATTTATTCAATTATCCTAATGAATGAAGTTTTATGCAATTTTGTCCCCTTATTTATTAGTTTTAGTTCTCCAGTTCCTCAGTTTGATCCCGACTTTGGACTGCGCCTGTATGGAGTTTGCATGTCCTCCCGTGTCCATGTGTGTTTACTCCGAGTGCTTCGGTTTCCTCCCACAGTCCAAAGACTGTTCAAAATGCTGCATCGCCACAACTAGGGGGAGCTGCAGTCTAGGCAGCACCCTCTTGTGGCTGTAACAATATCTAGTTAAAATTGTAATAATAATGATATAAACTAATTCACTAAGTACAAAGAAACAGCATGAAAGTGTTTTAGGTTTTTCTGTAGGTTATCCTAAATAAAAACGCCAAGGGCAAATAAATTAAGCTGAATGGATTTTTAGCTGACAAAAATAGTCATGAACCTCCGCTTTAAAAGAAAAAATCTAAAGATGCGCAAAGATTGTAAACGTACTTTAAATACCTGCCTGTTTATGAATGAAGGGAATTCAGTTTTTCATGTTGTTGCTTTTCTTAGGGCTGGGAGCCCTGCAAAGACCCCACCATGAGCACAATATGCAATACTACAGTAGCTTTAAAAATATATTAAAAACTATGTTAAGGTGGAAGAACTTCTTAGATAAAAACAACTGCTTGCTACTGGCAGTTTACACCACGAGGAACAGAAGAGAAACTGCAGAAAGGGCTCACAGTTTACCTCCAGTGGGGTAGCATCAGGGTGATGTGCGCGTGCGTGTGAGAGAGGAGGGGGATTTCTTTTTGGTAGCTCGTCCACACGGGGATGAGCGAGAAGAAGCTGCAGGGTGGATGGTGGGCTTTGTTGGGTGCAACACGAGTTTGCTGTATATAGAGAGAAGGAAATTCGGAGGGAATTCAAACCGATGAAGGGAGAGAAGCAACTTTAGGAGCAGAGTTGCTGGTGCGTCTGTGGAGCAGAACGTTGTATTAGATTGGATGTAGAGGAATTTTCTTCAGAAGGCGTTCACTGGAGCTGCTGCAAACATGATTGCCACGACACAGCAGAACATGTCAACGGAGCTGGTAAAATAAATTGTATTTTGAACTTTTGTTAACTGGTTAGAATAATAAAAAGAGCTTATGTGAGTAGGACCAGTGTCTTTCGGCGTGCGTCTCAATCAAAGTCGGAGCAAACGAGTGTGAAGACGCGTGGATCAATGCGCGAAGAGAACCGCGCTGGTTTATTCTCCAAAGTGAGCATGGAGTGATGAAAGACCTGTTAAAAACAATAAAAATCAGAATAAACCCGCACCAGCATGTGCTTGGTTCTGCACTCTGGTATGCAGGTATAATGAGTGCGATATCCACCAGCACGACCAGTATATGTTGTGCTTTGGACGCTGGTATAGAATTAGGATGCTGGTTTGGAAAGACTTTTGGTCGCTATAGGAGGGTTAGTACATGTAGTGCATTTTCTCCACAATTAGTAAAGAAAGATCTTCCAAAATCAGCAAAGACCACCACAGATGTTCAGCAGTAAAATCTGCAGATGTTGGGCTTTGGACACTGGTATAATGATCAGCAGCATCTAATTCTGGATTGGTGTTTGTCAGGTCCTTATTTTGTGTTTTTGACGCTGGTGTATTGGTCACCAGCGTATGATGCTGGTATGTTGGATGCTGGTATCTCTTGTCTAATGTTCACCACCATGGGATGCTGGTATGGTGGGTTTGATGGTAACCAGCATGGGATGCTGGTTTCATAGATCTTCTGGTCACCAGCTTGACCAGAATGTAATGTGTTTTGGGTAGTGGTAAGCTGATCACCAAAATGGGATGTTGTTATAGTCCAGTGGTTCCCAAAGTGTGGGTTTTGGAGCATTTGTGGGGGTAGGATATAATTATATGATGATATCTTCATACCATATGATGATATGATGGATTGGATGGTCACCAACATTGGATGGTTTGGAAACTAATGTGGCCACCAACATGACCATTATGTATCTTGTTTTGACAAAACGGCATGGTACTCTGGTTTGGTCATGCCTTCTGATCACAAGCATTCCAAATATATGTGTGTAACCTGCATGGAAATGGCTGGACATTGCTGTTGTGTTTAGCAGGTAGACCTGGTCTTTTTGGACTGTTTAAGCCTTTTGAAACAAACGTGTTTAATAAGGTCAATGGATTTCTGATTCGGCGGGGTTTTCATTCACATCTCCTGAGTGCATGTCAGTGGAGTCTTCTTTCTTCAGAGCAGAGGCTTCAAAGCGCAGGGAATTAACTACACGTGCAGTAATAAGCTTGTGTAATATTTTCTGTTCATGGTAGAGAACTGTAACTGTTTCAGGCAGTGTTTTGCATATATCTAATTGTTTCTAGCCAGTGTAATATTTCTGCAAAATCAAAGCTAAAGAGAGAATATTATTTTGTATTAGTGCTTTGGTGAACCAAAGTGAATTTTTTTTTTTTGCTGCTGGCTCTTTTAGTAGTCCTCTGATAAGGACTAATAGAATGTTATCCTTCTTTTTTAATTAAAAATGTTATTTTTAACACTTTTATACCAATCTGGCATGTCTGACTTCCCGGTCAACCACCCCACTGAAGGAGAAGAGTGGTAGGGCAGAGAGGGCGATTGCACAGCATCTTTTCACCAGTAGGTGGCAGACTTCCATGGTGAGAATGAATCCAAAATGAGGAATGGACTAAGTTTACCGTGTTCATCCACCACTTTTTACATTGACTGGACATTACTATAGTCAAACAGTAGTTTATTTACTGTACTGTAAATGTAGTAAGTCTTATCCTTGTATCTTTTAATAAATTTGAAAACAAAAAAGAAGGGAACGATGTTTTTTGCCTTTAAGACTGCAATTCTCTTTTCTATCAGCAGGTGTCACAGGGGTTTGCTTGTACTAGTTTACTGTCATTCAGATGTAAATTAGATGTATATAAGACAGATTTTTATTTATTATAATACTTAACACCTTCGCCATTATAGTGAACGTTCGTTGCATTTGAATACAGTGCCAATCAAGTGCCCACAAGGTGCGATTCGTGACTTACTGCATTTCCAAAGATTGAGACAGTTTGTACCTTTAAAAGTAATTTTACCTCTACTTGGGAAGATATAATATTATTGTCTACCAAAGGGCAACAGAAGTACTAAAAGTAATAATGTGTCTGCATGTTTTATTGTCTTCATAAAACAAAAAGGTGCAGCTTACTTGCAGAAAAAACCCACACAGCCCAACAGGACGCTTAGGTGGTTATGCCTCAGTACACTGCTAGTGGATAAACAATTCTACGTTGTGCCTAAACCTTAATGGCTTGGGTAACACACAAGACTGAATGATTCCCCAGGTGTGTTCATGTAGGAGAAAAAAGCACCAATTCAATTTTAAGCTTACATGTCCATAATGTTCTACATTGGTACAGCTACGTTGGTGAAGCTCGAAAATAATCTCACATTATTATGACTGCTTCTGTCAGGATCACGTAGGTGAATTGAAATGGGCTCTGCAGAGATGTGAGGAATTTATAAGCTCCACTGTCAACTTACTGCTCCTTAGGGCTTCGATTGGTCGATACAGAGTCAAATATGATGGTATATGATTAATTACTGATTGGCATCCTGAAAGATGGAAAAAAACGTATTTATATAAACTTATTATCAGTTCATTTGTTAGTGATGTCTGAAACGTGTTTCAGTTGAACGTCTGTATATTGTGGGTACCTCCGCTGTGTGCCGCATGTTTTAGAGACCCAGCTCTCACCCCAAGACTCGGGAGCGAGGCAGAACACACATAATGGGACCTGACAGCAAGAGCACTTACAAGGTTTACACTCTAAAAGCTGCTTCTAAATTGGGGGGTGACGCGAACAGTCTCCAAGTCGAAACATAACTCAAACCTCAGCACAGATATGAGCTAGAGTGTCTGACCTGACATCTCCGGCAAGGTGAGGTTTGAGAGCAATCTCTTCACTGACGAGGTTTGTAATGACCTACAGGGTGTCTGCTTTATAAGAGGCATTGAGTTTCAAACAATGGGTCTGTGCGATGCATGGCACAGATCAGGGGTGCCCCCATGTTACAACGCTACATGCACTTAATAATCCGATATCAAAGATGTGGCATACATTTCAAACTTTAATATTAACTAATGAAATCATAATCATGGATAGCATTTGAGTCTCCACAAAGTGTTCAACAGCCTTTTAGCGGGTTCTGCATTTAATTCCATGGTTGCCAGATCCTGCGAGTTGAAAACCAACGGGGTCTGTGGAAACTAATCTCAAAGGTAGTCAAGTCTCTAAGAATTAGAGGATCTGGCAACCATGTTACACTGTTACGTGTGCGTGCATGCGCAGACTGAGAAACGCGATAGAAATCGTAGCATGGGTATATATGCTCTGAGAAATCTGATTACTGAGTGAAAATCCATTTTGAATTTGTCTTAAGGTTACCAAAAAGGCTTCCAACTATATTGCCATGAGAGTAGTGTCTAACTGTAGATTTGGAGACTTGGTGACCTGAAACCATGATCCTTGTTACCTTTGAGCCAAATACACTTGCGTCCTCCTCCATGAAGGTTCATTATGACTTTGGTTGCTTGCCACAGACTTTTCTTATTGTCTCATCCTGGACAGGGAGCTTGTACCCTTAACAGAGTGAAAGTCCATCACAGGGATTCACACTTGAAGCACTGTGGGATCCTCCACCCTATCTGGCCATCCATCCCTCAGGCACAGTCAGTCATAGCAGTGGGATTCCTGGCCTGACTGGGAGGGACCTATAGCTGATTCATATGATAATACATCAAAGTATTATTTGAATCAGCCATAACTGAAAATGAATGGACTTACAATGGTGACAGACCACTTATTCAATAAATTGTGTTCAGATGTTTTTATGCAGATGCTTTTGGTGAAAGTTGGTGAAAAACCTTGTCACATACAGGCTTACAGTACAGTACAAAAGTTTTAGGCCACCATTAGATTTGTTGTTTTAGAAATATCAGGGGTCGCCACAGCGAGTTAAACGTTTCCACCTCACCCTGTCCTCCACATCCTCTACTGTCACCTCAACTCCCTGCATATCTTCATTCACCACTACCAAATAACTCCTCTTTGGTCTTCCTCTCCATCTCTTGCCTGGCAGCTCCATCGTCAACATCCTCCTACCAATATATCCACTATCCCTCCTCTGCACATGTCCAAACCATCTCGACCCCTGATAAAGGGAGAAGCCGAAAGAAGAAGAAGAAGAAGAAGAAGAAGATAATGACCATATGTAACATATTATCAACAATTGGACTAAATAAACTTGAGTTTGTCACTCCTTAATCCTCTTTTCCACTGATCTTCATTCCAAACTTTGTGAGTTTTAGCATATTTTAGTCTTTTTACCCTCTTGCCTTTTCTCTGCTGTTACCCTTTCAAAAAGACCATTCCTGGTCAAGCTTCTTTGGACTCTAGAAAGGTCAACTTGGCATCCCACTGAAGCTGCCAGATGCTGCTATTGCCCAAGTGTAGAGGGAGGTCATATTAAATACCTGCCACTGTAGCCTTTAGAAGCAGATTTTCTAATATTTAATTTTTTTAATACTGCAAACAAATTTCCTGTATTTTCTGGTTGTATTCTAATAAATATACTGATAAATAATTATATATCTTCCTTACGCAATTGCTGAAACAGTGATATGCAATCTAATGGTGGCCTAATACTTTTGCACAGTACTGTACACACATTACACGTACACATCAAACAGTGATCAAAATTACTTGCTCAGTTTGAGTCTAGATTTTGCTGCTTCCTGTGAGAGTCGCGTTCATTATTTATAGCTATAAAAAGTAAAATCTATAATGGGATATATGCTCACAATATAATAAACCGGTTATATTTCCACATGTAGTCCCGCAGCGGCAGCGGGAGCCTTGCAGATACTCATTATTACCCACGAAAATGAATTTTTACTTGGCACTGGTGTGACAATCTCATTGGGATACTAAACTACATTCCCTCTTATGGAGTGGTATCTCACGTACTCTGTGTGAGGATAGAACAGTGTCTGTCGGCTGAGATTCACTCTGCCGTCTCCAGCGTGGTATCCGTAGATCACTGGGAGGTGCTGTCAAGAAACAGTGGCTGCTTGTCTCCAACTGTTTGTGAACTGTGTCCAGAGTAGAAAAGGCTGCTGTGTGGCATCTGTTGTGTGAACATGGCAAATATACTCCTATATCAAGCAGAACGAAAGTCTTACACCGAGAAGAATAATCACTTGCAGCCTTCTTTGCCAACTTAATTAAGCACCAGTGGGTCTGTGGTGAAGTGATGTGCATATGGCATATTCCAATGAGAATCTAAGATGTTATGTAAGACAAAATCAAGGCAAATAATGCAAAATAATGCGAAGGTTTTCTGAAATTGTGTAGAAGGGTGTTTGACATTGGTCTCCTATCCAGTCATTATTCATTTAAAAGCACTGTTACTGTTTGCCAAGTTTAACATATTGGGTCAAATTAAACCCCAAATTTGGCATTTTTGATATTCTGTTCATGTCTTTTGTCCAGTGCAGCATAAACAATCTGTGCTCTTGTTTAAAGACTTCGTTGCCTTATCCATCAAGCACCCCTACATCCATACTCCATCACCAGAAAATGTGGTGGGGTGTGAGAGTGATAAATTACATCTGTGATTTTGATAGGAGTTGACAGCCATTTAGCACAAGCAGTGTACAAGATTGAATATACACACTTTCTCCTTGATAGTTGTAATTAATTATTTAATCGTTCAAATCATATTGTAGTAATATGCTAATCAAAAGACAGTATAATGGACTACAGTAATGGTGCAAGTTAAGGAGCTATATATACCCTAGCAATGTGCTTTTGATTGATTTTGTAAGAGAACACTAACCCATCCAGATGTGTTCTTTTGGCTTTGACATTCATAAATGATCAGGATTGAGACAGGATACCTCTGAAGCTAGTTCATCCCCTGTATATTTTGTTTCATGCTTGCTAAAACTACATTTTTTAATATATTTCCTATATTTGCCTGTTTTTAGGAATGTTTTTAGGAATGGTCTATTAAAAGGTATACTCCAGTTTTACTTTTAACCAAAGAAAAATTGGATTTTCGATGTAAAAATCCAGTTTCATGCTTATTTAGTGTGCTGTTCTCATCAGCCCTCTATGTAAAAAGTATAGGCCCCCTTGCTTTTCTTGAAAGCGTATACAAGATGAATGGAGGTTGTATGTAATATCTGGATTAGGAAAGAGAAGTGTTTGGAATTGGCTCCAGAATTCATTTGCAAAACAAATGCGCCCTACTTTTCAGTGGTTGCAGTGTTTTTAAATGATTGCTGCAGCACTGCTTTTGTCTTGGTTTTAAAATACCTCAGCCTAGCATGAAGAGTTTGAGAGAAGGAAATCTTTTCTAACGCTTATTCTGTGGGGTTATTACAGCAAAATGTGTATGACTGTGTTCACAGGGTTTAAAACACATTTTCAGACCATGCTGTATCTGCAGAGTAGAAAAATATAGCATAATCTTCAAGCCAGTTTGGGTTTTTGACCGGTCTCACTGTTTGATGTCTGGATAATAGTTCTAACAGAACAGTAATAAAATATTAACATTGTTTGTTTAGAGCCAGTGATATTTTCTGCAAAACCATCTAGCTCCATGAATTAATAATTTACAATATCTGTATTTCTCTTTACGTTTTGTCCCAAGGATACATATACTGCTATATCTCTGTTTTTCTCAAGCATACCTGTCATTTCACAGGGATCTAGCGTTCTGCATGCTTTAATATAAATCAGAGGCAGAACACATTCAGGCACAAGTGTGGTCGAGCTCAGAAACAATAAGCAGGGCAATAATTCCAGAAGGGCAAGGCAAAAGACATAGTCAAGTAGGCAGATATCAGTAAGGAGAGAGACACGTGGCAAACAGTTTGACTTTGCAAAGTGTGAAGACACCCTAGGATTGAAAGTTCTGTGAGAATGCATGGAGTAAGAAACAGGTGTTAATAGGCTGGCAAATCAGAGTACCTGTGTCCGGTAGTATTGTTGGGGGTATGTGTGCGAATGGGATTGTGGGAGCTGGGGTGTGACAAACTGGATGAGCCAGTTGAGAGTGTGACAGATGTAGACAGAATAATACAAAATAAGAATGAGACTACTTTATGTAAGACCATTCTGTTTAAGGATAAGGCTCACTTTGTGGGATGATGATCAGGATGTCCTTGTTCACCAGTATCATGCTGGTCTTGTCGTAATTGGAAATGCATTGTTTTCTCAGAATAAATTAATAAATAAAAGATGAAACCATTTTAAATTGGGATAAGCAATTACTGTAATTATTTGGCTGACATTATGCAGTATTCAAGGTCAGCAGTGTGAGCTGTGTCTGCATTCCTGCTGTCTGCAGCCATTCCAGTTGAGTGTCTGACTTTGTCAAGGTCTGTATTGTCTATTTGTGGTATTCATGAACATAATCTTCAGGTGCAGTCATGGCTGGAAAGTGGTCGAGGGCTAGGGGTGATATTTCGTGGTATTTAAAGATGAGTATCTTCTTTAGCACCAACCGAGCTGGACCTTTGAGCATTTTGCTGCTAAATAAAGCAGCTGGGATGAGAATCAGTACCTCCAAGTCCAAGGCCATGTTACTCTCCCAGAAAAGAGTGCTGTCATCAGGTAAATTCACAAGGAGATGGTGTGAAGGCCAGAAGTGTTGCAGTCTTTGTACCAGTCTGTGGTGGTGAAGCAGGAGCTTAATCCTCGGACAAAGCTCACAGTCTACATGCCTATCCTTAGATCATGAATTTAGATAGTGACCGAAAAAATAAAGATGTGGGTATATGTGCTAGAAATAAGGTTCATACACAGGGTTGCAGGGCTTACTGTGTATGACAGGGTGAGGAGTTTGTCAATTTGTTGGAATCTCGGAGTAGAGACACTATTTATTCGGATTGAGAGGAGCCAGTCGAGGTGGTTTGGATCAGCTCCTGCCACAGCTGTTTTAGGCATGTCACTCTAGATGGAGACTCCAGGGCAGTCCCAGGACCAACTGGAGGTATAAGATAAAATAATCCTTTACAAATGGGGACAAATAATGGGGACAATTGAGATATTGAGAAAGTCTGTGGATTCTCCAGGAAGAGTTGGAATCTGTGGCTGGGATAGAAAGTTTGGGTTGCCCACCATAAACCTCACCAGGAAATGCAGAAGGAAACTGAAACTAAGATAGTATACAGCTGCAATAAAGCATTTTTGAGCCCTGTTATTATTACCAGGATTTCTAGAGTAATATATCAACAGAATGTTTTAAAAAGGCAAATGTGTATACTAAAGTGTCCAAGTGAAACTGTAGTTCTTTACCTCACTGAGAATGAAATGAAATGAAAAGAAATGTTCACATAAGCATGCAAGGATTGTGGTGGCTCAGTGGTTAAGGAGCTGAACTGTAGATCAGAAGATGCAGGGTTCAAATCCTACCTCTGCCAATGAGCCACTGTTGGGTTCTTGAGCAGTGTCCTTAACCCACATTTGCTTGGATTGCAGTTGTAAATTGCCCTGGATAAAGGCATCTGCTAAGTTTTGGGAATCATCGCCTTCCTCCTTAGCACTGTGTAAGTCTGGTGAGCAGCATTATGAAATACAAGGGGTTCACATACTTTTCCAAGCTCTTTGTGTTCAGTTAAGGGCTTATGGGAAGAAAGGAAAGGCTATAACAATAGACAGAAGTAGTGTTTCTGTCAGGATTCAGACATTTACAGAACTCTCTTCCCTCTCAATCACTTAGGTTTTCGTACATGTGGTGAAATACATGTTTAATGAGGATATATTCTACTGCACTTGACACAACATGCAGCAGTAACTGACAGTTTTAGGACATTCCATCATGCAGGTGGAGCTTATTTCTGACTCCAACGTCAGACTTTCTTACACCATCGAATGTGCCACTGTGTATGTGAATCAATGCTTTACTTTTTATTCATCTCTTTGTTTCACAAATAGTTGTTAGTGCGGATTCATGCCTCATATCAATATTTAATCCATCCAGCATTTGGACTATCTAGTAGGGGTGTGCAATTATGACAAAATATTATATCTTGATTTTTTTCTGTGATTTTATCGATACCGATAGTTAGACAGTGTTTTAGCAGTGCATATCTTGGGTCTGTAGTAATCAACAGTTGTTTGAACTCATCTCTCTCAACCCCCTGAATTGGAACTGTGTCTTTTGCAATGTAATTAGTGACAGCATTTGTTATGTCTTGCCTTCTGTTGCTTTTCTTGCCAGAAGGCACTTTTTAAAAGAATGATTCCGCTATGGTTTTCTGAGTGTTTTTGTGCTGGTACCTTGGCATATTCTGCACGGTGGTTAGTTTGAAGATGGTGAAACAAGTTAGTTGTTGAACTGTCTGAAATCTGAACCTGATCTGAAATCTGAATCTGAATCCTGAGACCTGTTTACCATCCAGGTCTCTGCCTGTGTGGAATTAGCATGTTCTCCCCATGTCTGCATGGTTTCCTCACACATCCCACAGACATGCTTTTGGTGTCTTCTGAGTTCCCTGCGACCCTGAATTGGATTAAGTGGGTATAAAATTGTGCAAACACCTTAGTAACTTTCAGTGTGACACTTTCATAAGTTTCCACCAGCCCAGTAAGTCAGTTCATCAACTTTCTGCCCTGCAGTAAAGGTAATGATTTGTCAGCTTTGATTGGGAACATGGCCAACATGAACAGAGCCCAGATGAAGAAATGAAAAAAACAAAAACAAAATAAACTAGATACTCCCCAGAGCCCTTTTCTTGCTGCAAAGATAGTGCTCGCTTTCACGCAAACACACGAGCATAATAAGGGCTATAAATCAAAAGAGCGGAAATGCAGATTAAGACAGTAATGCTTTTAAATTGAATACAGGACAGCATGAAATAATAACATAAAAATGCCAACAGCATGTGAATAACAGCGAAACAGCGAAAAACATCCACTGTTGGCAGAAAAATGTACTAAATAATATTGGAATGTACATTTCTATTATTTTTAAGTCCAAACCATTTTGTCTTTTTAAGACTGTTAAGAAATCTTCTTGGGCCAAAACCAATAAGGATCTCAGGTGTATATTTGTCTTGTCTTGGTCAGATTCATTGAAAGACCTCTTCCAACAGTGTCATTATGTTAAGAGCTTAATCAGAGGTAGAACTAAATCATAATGTAGAGAGGCTTAAGGCTTCTCTTTTTCCAACAACTCTTTCGACCCATTCTGTACCTTTATCACTGGTGATGATAACACTCAGGATGACCTACACCACTAAGCCAAAACCCTTAGTGAGGGCCGAAAGTCTGTGACCTATAAAGAAAGTGTTCCTATTGTGTGTTTTTCTTGAATTTAATACCAAGTGTTTTGGTGCAAATCATATAATCAGTATAACAATTAAATGAAAATTTGAATCTTTGAAAAAAACATACATTTTACAATGTATTAATATTTGCTGTGTTCTCATGACCATCATGCAAGACAGAGAAAGCCAAGCTTTCAGGAACATCTCAGAATGCTCTTTGGAATATTGTGAAATCATGCTGGTATAACATGGATCATCAGGTCTAGTACAAATTTTAGTACACATTAATTGTGCTCCCACTGTATGTACGGTTCAAAATGCCACTTATAACCCTATGGAACCAGTAGAGCCCGTACCAGATTCTGGCAATCATGTCTATAGATTTATGTAAATGTTCCTGACGATGCCTCAGAAGATTTTTTTTATTGTATAATATTCATGTTATTTCACACACAGAGAAATTCAAAACCATAACAGATGTTCAAACCAGGTTTAGGAGTATCATGTTCTTATCTTGTAATACATAAAGGTCAGGTGGTGCAGTTTTGGGGGGCAACCATAGCTATTTAGGTTAAATTTCCCATCATAAACCAAAGATGCTTTGACATTTAGAACCAAATAATAGTGACCAAATCACTCATTGCTCTATATTATAATTATTGTAGTCAAATAATTGTTAAACTGTGAAGGAATGAACAAAATCCTTTTTCCGTCGCACAGTATTCCTAAATTATTTGCTACATTTTTGGTTGAATACTAGCGCCTGGAACACTGCATGTTCCTTTAACATATGTTGCTCAGTCAGATACATCCAGCTTATCCAAAGCTCTGCATTGTCTCCTAGAGAACCCCATTAGCTCCATAATGATTTATCATGTGGTATTTACTGTCTTGGAGTGAATGAAATAATGGGATTTTAGGCTCTTTTATTGTGCATGCCATTAGTGAGTGATGCAAAACAATCAATAATGGAGCCATGTGAATGCAATTAATTTTTTTTATTCTAAAGCATTTTCATATCTTCCTGGCTTGTTTAGTGAGATGCAGAACAAGGCAGATTAAAAAAAACACCATGGGAAAGATACTTGTTGGAAACAAAAACCATCCATTACTCACCACATTCAATACAGCTTGACATTCTTAATTAATCTATTAATTACGTTCCGCTGGGGTTGCTCTCACTGCTTTGTGGAACGATCAATTTCTGCAGATGATACATGCATTGCCAAATTCTTTAGATGTTCTTTATGTATTTCGTCCTTACTGGAACTTTCCGTGACGATCTTACGTAGATGTGTACGTAGAACAATTTTGCAATTCTTAATAAGGTACCATTAAACTGATCAGAAATTATAGTCAGGGTAATTGATAATGGAAACTTGACAAGGTCTTCAATTAGAAAAACATTTACTCTAGTGATGGGCATTTTGTAGTCGAGCACTAAACATAAAAATAATTGATTACTCATTATTCAAGATAAAAAGTCTGATTTGTGTGTTAACGAATTTTGTTTGTTTCTTTGCCTTTAAAGATACTGTTTAAGCACCTATGTGTTCAACCACTTCAAACAAGGGGTTTAAATAGCAGAGATGTGACTAAGGAATTGCAGGAGAAGATAGAGGAATCAAAACTTAGGGTGGCTTGGGCACGTGTAAGGGAGTGAGAAAGCCTGAAGAACACATATGAAATAATTTGAATGGTAATGAATTTTCAGATAGTGTCACCGGTCATTTTAACTTTGTGAAATCATTTTATATCCGGAGACATCAAACAAGTGACCTGTAAACAAACAAACCTTTCTGTTTTGGTTTTCAGCTCAAAATTGCTTATAGATTTTTGGTGGCTCACGAGTTTCCAATTTATTTTTGAGATCCCAATTCGTCTTTTTATATTGGCGTGCTACTCTGGCAATGATGGCTTTCCATGACTGGACATTGTACTCAGGAGTCACTAACTTTCTTAAACCTGTCTTCCTAAACAAAACTAAAATTAAGCAAATCCTTCGCTGTTATTGTAGCAACTAATGTCTAATTTACATTTACAGCATTTAGCAGACGCCCTTATCCAGAGCGACTTACAGTTGATACAATCCTACAATCCAAGCAATTGTGGGTTAAGGGCCTTGCTCAAGGACCCAACAGTGGCAGCTTGGCAGAGGTGGGATTTGAACCGTGGACCTTCTGGTCCATAGCCCAGTACCTTACCCACTAGGCTACCACAGTCCCATAATCTTCTCAGTCAGTGGTACATTTGTGCCCGTGGTTGCAGTAGTTGGTGCACTTTTTTTTTTCATTGGTAATTTGAGATCCACTGTACCATGTTTAAGCTTGGAGTGACTTCTCATTGAGCTTTTCCAACAAATTATATCTGTTGTATTTTAATGTTGCACAGAAAAGTTTGCACTTAACATTCTCAGGGGTTTCAGAAAGATTAAATTATTGCCACACTTGGGTGAACTGCACTGCAGGCCTATATGCTTCTTTTTGTTCTCAGTATCTGTAGATGTGTAGACATGATTTAGATATGAAACAACTCCACATGGATTGCATGGATTCCCATTGTAATGGGAAAATAAATTTCCCTTGGTTTGTATCTGTATTAGGAGTCACACTGGCCCTGTCTTGTGATGCTAGAGGGCAGCGTCGACTGTGTCAGTCAAGTGTCGCATCCTAAGTGACCTTCTGAGACCTCACCTGTATCGTGTGCGTTGAATCGTGGTTTTTGTGTTTGTCAGTGAAAAGAGGTGTAGCTGGCCGTTTGAAGACAGTCAGCAATTGTACGTTTTAGAGGCTGAAGGTAACCGGTAGGGCGTAGCATTTGAATAGGGGCAGATTCCTCGGCGGCTTTCACTCGCTCGCAGTGGAGACACTCGGGTCCCCCGCCTTCTTCCTCACTCGCCTGCAGCCAGTTTGGGCTTTGTCACCCCTCCTCACCAAAGCGTCCTACAAAAGCACCATCGCGGGAAGTAGCACTCCCCACGCGATCACGCTTTCGTAGGGTGCTGTGCTCTTGTTCAGTTTCGTCCTACGTATTTTTGGCGTCCGGATTGTGCTGCTGCTTTTGTTTTAGTCTTTAATTCGTTGTTGTTTTGCTTCGCCTTCACTAGCCTCCGTTCAGGTACCAACCTCTGTGCAAGCGCGGAATCGTAACGCCATTTGCGTAGCGGAGCTGCAGCGTAAGCGTAGCTCAGCTTGGGAGCGCTGAGCACCACGATGTTTCCTTTTGTTGGTTTTTTGCTTATTTTGTTCAGTGGCTGAGTGGCATGCACAGTTAGTGCCGGTATAACTGACGTCAGCGCCCAGGGTTCGATCCTCAGCCCCTCTTTAATTTCTTTTCGTTGTTTCATTTGCTTTCTTTTATTTATTTATATTTGGTTCACCATTTCCTTCTGGAGCTAACTGCTGGGTCCTAAACCCCTTTTACTTTTGTTTTCACGGTTTGCCTGTTTTTTATTATGGCAAATCGTTACAATGTTGTGTCATTTCAAAGAAAAAAAATTCCAATTCACTCTATTTAGCTTCTAACCCTGTGATGAGTTGCTGTCAGGTCCAGAGTGTACATGTGCCGTCTCCCTATGATCTCTGGAAATGTCTCTGGAAATTCCTGTGACCCTGACCAGGACAAGTGGTGGTAAAATGGGGTGCTTTTGATTTGTTTGTTTTAAAACAAAGCAAAGGATCTTATGTTATTCCAGCTTCTCCTGGTCAGGGTTACTAGACACAGAGAATTCACAGAGGTACAGCCTGGACATGGTGCCAGTCCAACACAAGGTGCTGTAAACTCACCACCTGACTTCCACGTTTCCAACAGATGACTCATACCACCAAGCCACCAGAGGTGCTTTTACTTGGCTAAGGTTTCTTGAGAAATCGTTTTTTATATGGGCTAGTTTTAGCCCATAAAGTTTTAAATGCCAGTGTATTACCCGTATGACCCCTGGTGTTTTCAAAAGAGTCTCTAAGGTTTCCCAAAATTATAATGGGTTCTTCCACAAGGCCGGTTCTTACCAATAAAGTTGTAAATGCCAGTGTATTACCCACATGACCCCTGGTGTTTTCAAGAGTCTTTACAGATTCCCAGAAAGGTAGTGTGTTCTTCCACATGGCATGTGTGCGTTTGTTTGACTGCGGTAGCCTAGCGGTTAAGGTACTGGACTCTGGCCCAGAAGGTCCAGGGTTCAAATCCCACCATGGCCAAGCTGCCACTGTTGGGTCCTTGAGCAAGACCCTTAACCCACAATTGCTTGGATTGTAAGATTGTACCAATTGTAAGTCGCTCTGGATAAGGGCGTCTGCTAAATGCTGTAAATGTAAATGTTTGTTTTGAGAATGTAGGTTTAAATCCAGCCTATGCCATATCCATCTGGCCTGAGTGGGAAAGTCTTCAGGGGAGGATCTAGACCATTTGAGGGGCCAGGCTGGGGCTAGTCATGTTAGAGGGACCAATACATTTCTGCCTAAATATGCATTGTTGCCATATGTTTGCAAGAATGAAGTAACTCACCTCCATTGGCCCAACCAGAACCGTCACTGAAAGTCTTCCCAGTCATTCAGAACACATATACAGTTTAGGGCAATTAACACCCTCAACTGAGCGCATTCAGTAACCCAGTAATGTTGTGCAACCAGCAGTCAAATAGCTTAATTTGTGAGGTAATGAAAATAGCTGTATCATTATCCCTGGCACAGAAAACAAATATATTTTGTTCCCTTTGTATTTGGAATAATGGATTATCCTGGCCTGTAGATATGTTATTGGCTTGATGAACCTCCCTCAACAATTCATACGGGTTCATTCCAATATACTGAACAGTTTTAATTGCTAAGATAGATCAACTACTTTCAGAACTTGGTGCAAACACAAGCACCTCTGCCACTTCTTTATTACAGAGAAGGCTTAGCTCAGTTTGAGTGAGCTGCAGCTGAATCCCTCATGTGTTGTCATGTCTCTTGATGTGGTAACAAGGAATTGTATTGACTGTCCATGTCTCAGTGATGGAGAGCAGCAAAGCGATAAAAGTATATGGACACTCATGCTAATATAAGTACTAATCCCAAATGTTATATTAAAAATGTTATGGATCCTGACCTTATAAGGATTTATCTCTGTTCCCACACTCTTAACTGCAAAATTATTTCAAAATGACCTAATAGATGTTTCTGTACGAATAATGTACAAGTTATTTGGCATATAGTGTTCAGTTTTGCCTGTTTGTTTATTCTTGTGCAAAAGAGGTTGGACAGCACGTCTGGAAACACCTGTCTGCTGCAAAATTTCAGCTTGGGAGTAACCTTGCTCATGCAAGATAATCACCTTGTATCTTTTTGCTGTTCATGTGTTCCCATGATGTAATAATTTTATGGTTATACATTCAATTAACACTTGTCTTTTTAGGACGCTTGTTCCACACCCAGCTTTATTACCTTTACCTCAAAATAAAAAAACTTTAAAAGTTTATTGTTTAGACGTTGTTTGATGTCAAATGAGTTTTGGCACACCTGAGCTGCAGCACCACTAGAGTCAGTAACTGATTCATGTTTAAGTTGTTGTTTAAGTTGTTTAAGTCCTATTTGTTGGGAGGGGAAATGTATAAAGGATTTATAAAAGATCATTCTGAATTAGCCATAATTTTATTCTGAGTGTGACAAGAGGCTTGCTGAAACTGAACATTTTTCTACCGCAAAATCCCTGCTATGAGGCTGAGGAAATGAAGCAGCACTAATGTGCTTTCCTGCTGCTGTGGAGGAGGGTATGTGTGTGTTTGTGTGTGTGTTTTTGTGTGTGTGTACCTTGTCTTGCTATATTTGTGAGTACCAAATGTCCCTACAATGATTAGAAAACCCGGAATTTTGACTAGTGAGGATTGTTTTTCCAGTCCTCACTTCTTTAACTCGTTTTTAAATGTTTTATTTTTTATTTTTTTACAAAAATGGCAACTTTTATTTGAAAAACCAAAAGAGCCAAAAGACTTGCTTTAGGACACTGAGGTTAAGGTTAGGGTTAGGGGAAGGTGTAGGTGTAGCAGTAATTAGCTGCAGTAATGCTTCATTGTCATTCATGTCAATGGAAAGTCCTCAAAAGAATTTTAGGACAAACGTGTGTGTGTGTGTGTGTGTGTGTGTGTGTGTATCTGTGCGTGTGAAATAGAGAACTGCTGGAGAACTATATATATTTTTTACACATAAAAAAGACAGATGTTAAAATCATAAATTTAATCGAATGCCATGTGGAGGGAGTAAGTGTTTGATCTTATTACCATTATTGCACCAGGGCGTTTCTGGAGATAACGAGAAAACTTACACGGCATTCAGAGAATGAAGAGAAATTCAGTAAAAATAAATAAATCCTGTGAAAATGTGTTTTACTTTTACAGCATTGGTAGGCTATTACACACATCAATGCTGAGTCCCGAAATGCATAGTACTGTAGTTCATAGTATGAATACAGTACCAGTGGTGTTGTTGATATTCTGACACACAATGCAGTATGCACTTAGGTGCCATAGACATAATATACTTAGACGCCACATTAGCCGCTATCGCTTTGCTGCGATACGGCAACACGGCCACCATATTGGTCCAGATGAGATAAGGATCTCAAAGTCACAGAGGCTTCAGGAGGTTTTCTACTGAGACGACACCTGGAGGGTTCTGATAGATCTCAGGATGCAGACGGACGGGGTCACCATTGTGCTGCTGGCGAGTAGGGTCGCTGTCGGGCCGTCGAGCTGCTGCCGTCGGGTCAGGCTCAGAGATGGGAAGTCACTGAAGCAAAAGCGGAAGTCCTCGGAAGAAAGCAGGCAGCTCTGGACGTCGTCTGGGGTGAAAGAGGCGCTCTGGATGACCTCTGAACTGGAACGGACATCTGTTGAGCAGGAACGAAGGTCTTCAGCGGCGAGCGAGGCGCTTGGGACATCCTCTGGGAGCAAGGTAACCCGGATGTCCTCTGGGAGAGACGATGCACTCTGGAAGTCCTCTGGAGGAAACTGGTAGATCTGGACATCCTCTGGGGCGAGTGACGCACTCTGGATGTCCTCTGAGGCAAGCGATGCACTCTGGACAGCCTCTGGATGAAGTGGGGAGCTCTGGACAAGCTCAAGGGCGAGCAATGCACTCTGATCGTCCTCTGAGGCAAGCAATGAGCTCAGGACGTCCTCTGGTCGGAGCAGGGAGCTCTGGATGTCCTCTGGGGCGAGCGGCGTGCTCTGGGTGTCCTCTGGATGAGGCAGGGAGCTCTGGATGATCTCTGAAACGGGTGTGCTCTGGCTCTTATCTGGAGGAAGGCCAAACATGGACCCAAGAGCCTCCAAGAACTGTTCCCCGGTCCTGGCTTAAGCCATTGGCCACACATTGGTGGCCCATTGTAAGGCCCTGCCCAAGAGGCATGACGCAAATTTTGCACTGATCTACGAATAGCTGACATAGGTCCAGGTCTCCATTGTATTTGTCTGGTCGAACCGGAGTGGTTCTGGAACCCGCCGTTTGCATTTTGGCGAAGTATTCTGTAACGAGTGCGGCTGGACGGTGTAGGCTCCAATTTAAAGGAATAAAGTTTATTAAACAAAAGAATAATACAACCCAGGAGAACACAGCAAACATAAACCACCTGAAATAAACAAAATAATGAACAAAGGATGCGTCCGGGGAGACGCGAAACCAAACAAAGGGTGTAAAGATGCCAAACATTAGCCGTGCAGCTAATGCGGAACACTGGAAACACGGAGGAGAACATGAGAATAATTAACCATAGACAGAGCCGTGAACAGGAGTAAATCCACCTGGAACAGGTAAGAGAAACAGGAATAATCCAGAAGCGAAGAGGCGCACGGTACGCTCGGAACGAACCGAGGCAATACTTCTCGCCCAATGTTCCAAACAACCCCACTTATAAAGAGTCACTCACAGTTGAGTTCAATTTCTGCTTAATCAACTGAGGAGCTCTCGGATTGGTCCATGGAGGTCACAAGACTCAGCAGAGGATTGTGGGTAATGTAGTCCCTCATTATTCCTGCCATGTGACTCCCTATGTCACACACTGCTGATTTCCTCATTTAGCACGAGAGAGTATCATACTGTGTATCGCTTGCTGAGGGCAAAATCGAAATCCAAAATCTGCATACGGTTTCTGCTGAATGTGTATTTTCTGTTTGTTATTGGATTCCTGTCATAAAGTCGAAATATCGTAAGATTGGCCATTGTAAACCAGGATTGCCTGTTTGTGCTACTGTTTTAATTTAATTCACCCTTTATTATTGCTAACACAGGATATGGGGAGCACAGGTGCAACTCCTCGAAATTGGAAGGGAATTGGCATCGCCCTGGTGGTCATCCTGGGAGTCCTGTCACTGGTCTCCCTCTCGATTATTCTACTAACACCTGGTAAGAAATTTTTAGGAAATCCATGAGAAGAACATGAGCGTAATAGAGTGATAAATGGCGACTTTGTGAACAAATTAGGAACGAAGTAAGAGGGAAGGGGAGGATAATCTGAGAAGCTCTTATGTATCATCTTGTGTATAAGCCATCTATTTGCAGATTCAGGTGCACAAACTTGCAGAAAATAGTAGATGGAATATGCAAATCAGACAGGATCACATTTCAAAGTTCTTTTTCTTTGGGATAACTAGCTCTAAATCTTTTTCTTCAGTACAACTGTGACTGGATTATCATGACTTGAGAAATGAGGATGCTCTTCCTGCCTGTAACTCTGCTGACTCTCCATTCTGACTTGTGCTGCAGATGAGTCTCACCTCCTTCTGCACTCCCATCTCACTGTGGAGGACCTGGAGAGTGAGGAGTTCCAAGTTCATGACCCATGTGCAACCTGGCTAAATGGTAAAGATTAAGAATGCTTCATTAACTAAAACTAACTGAAGCATGTGTGGTTCAGGAGGAGGTTCTTAGCTGGCAAACAGCAAGGGGGCAAGAAATGAACGTACCATTAGAGAGTGTAGAAACAAGGATGTGTACCTGATAAAGTGCGTGTATGTAACATTTCACATAAATCGAGTTGTTCGTGTTGTTTTGAATTAGTGATCACAACGGAACCACAAAGTTCCGGCTTTATGCCTGAAGGTTTTGTTCATTACCTTTAGTTGTGTAGGCTTCTGTGAAAGGTAATGGCCAACTCCAGCCTGATTATATTGGTTTATTCACACTCTTTAGCTAATCTTTTTGCATGCTGATTTAAAAGAGTGAGTCTACTGGGAAATATAATTAAGCTTCAGTGCTGCTCATCTCTGCACACTTACCACCATAGGGCTACAAACCACATTAGGGTAGGATATTTTGTGATATTTTGTGTGTGGGCATACCTCCGTAGATGAGTACTGGAATAGTAGCTGGACCGTAGAAGCTCATGTTCACCCATATTTACTGAAGTTGACCCTTCTATAGTGTGAAGAAATTTGATCAGGAATGATCTTTTTGGAAGGGTAGCAGCCAAGAAATCACTTTTTCAGAAGGGGAACAGGATGAAATGGCTTAGATATGCTAAAGCTCACAAAGATTAGAATGGAGATCAGTGGAAAAGAGTATTATGGAGTGACAGACCCAAGTTTGAAATTTTTAGGTCCAGTCGTTGACAATATGTTATATATGGCCTTTATACCATTGCTAAACCCACAAATCTAATGGTGACCTAAGATTTTTGCACAGTACTGTTAAGTAACTTAGTTGTTATTTTTAAAAGTTCCATATTAAGCTTCAGAGGTTAGAGCTGAAACAGCTCCCTAGCTGTGGTGAAATGGAAATGGGCCCAATTATGTGTGCTTATTTTTGCTGACCTTAAAACTGGTGTGTCCTGCAGAGAACGAGGTGGTGCTGTGTACCCGACAGGGCGAAGTTCTCATCTACAGTCTTAACACCAACCTGACCACCACACTAATGGATAACAGCACGCTGGTGAGTCTTACAAACGTACATGAACAATTTCAGACACCTCCTAATCACCATCACAACTAGCATGCATAGCCTCGCTTAAAATCCACAAACACATACACAAAGCTGTGTACAAGCACCACTCCTGGACAACAGGGCTGTAGTACATTACACTCTGCCTGAGGCAAGCGAAGAAGCAAGATGTATGGTGAAATAAATTCACTCTTATGCCCTAGCAGCTGTGTTCCAGTGGAAACCTCAGCATAAAGGAGGCTGGAGAGAATGGCATATCAGTGGGATGTCAGTTTTCCACAGTGCTGGTTCTGGTGCTTAATCTGGTATTGTTACCCGGTTTTATACTGCAGAGGAGCTGATTCTGTGCTTGCAAAAGCACCAACATGCTGCATGTCTGGAGCAGTCTGTAGTGTATCGTATTGGAGTTCCAGTATCTTATTGACTTGACCCCAAGGAGCATTTCTGGGTGGATTCAGCTGACAACCTGGACTCACTGTCATCCCAATCACCTGGCTCCTACCTGCACAGATGGCCTCAGCACCCCCTGGCCACTGCAGGAAGTGCCATGTAGCGAGATCCCTCCCCAGGTGCTTCGGATTCCTTTCCAGCGGTCCCCAGCATTCCTTGGACTGTCTTCTGCTTCCCGCACTCTGATTCGCCTGCCTTTTAAATCCGTGCACCTGTCCCTTGTCAGTAGTTCATTTTGTGTCCTTCCCCACTTTTGCAAAGTTTCACATTAGCGTTTGTGTTTCTGAGTGCTTGTGTTTTGGATCTTGGCTGTCTGCTTCATTTTTTATTTCTCTTTTTTGTCTGCCACTTGGGATCAGTCTGTTCATCTGCTCGCATGTCTGTTCTTTGATCAGAGACTGTGAACTTGTCCTTGAGTATTGCTGCTTTTTGTCTGCTCCATCTGTGCAGTTTAACAAACACTCTGTTGACAGTATTATGCATTCGACTTTACCTCCGCTCAGCCTGACAGACCGAGGTTAGTTTAGACACTTTGACTCTTGTCAAAGGAGCATGATTCTGTTACGTGGGAGTCTCAGAGAGCAGACAAAGATGCAGGTTTCCAGTTCAAACGCAAAGTTTATTAACTAAAATGTTCAACAGAAAAGGGGGCCCGGTCGCAGTAACAGCCATAATGGCAGAAACCGAAACGATGAGGACCAACAGCGGATACTGAACAATAAGAATGGTAGCAATAATACCAGACTAATGATAGTACGGCAGTGAAAATTGTACGACAATAACTAATGACAATGGCGACATTAATATAAATAACGAATAATAATAATACTAATAATAATGGCAGTAACCCGAAAGTAATGCGACAGTAAATAATAGAAACAAAGGTAGCAGTAAGATAACACAGTCCCAGGGAAACACCGCTGACCAAAGCCCACGAGTGAACAGAATAACCGGCCGTGAGGTAAACGTGTGCCAGAGGTGGGCACATAGCCACGGAAGCTAATGCGAAGGCCCAGAAAACTAACGGAAGGCCGCGGGACCAGCGTGATGGCCGCGGGGCTAGCGGAAAGCCGAAGGGGTAGCGTGTAGCCACGGAAGCTAATGCGAAGGCCCAGGAACAGAAGGCTAGTGGGGGCTATGAAGGCTAGCAGTAGGTTACCGAGGGAAGCGGAATACTACCAAGGCTAGCGGAAGCTTATAAGGGCTAGCAGGAAGCTATGAAGACTAGCGGGAAGCTATGAAGGCTAGCGGTAGGTGACCGAGGTAAGCGGAATACTACTGAAGCTAGCGGAGAAGCTTTGAAGGCTAGCAGAAGCTTATAAGGGCTAGCGGGAAGCTTATAAGGGCTAGCGGCAAGCTTATAAGGGCTAGCGGCAAGCAACAAACAAAAGGAACCCACCAACCGAATAGACGCAGGGTGCAGTAGCAGGGCGGGACGACCAGGGCCTAAAGCCTAAGAGTCCAAGGTGAACCTGAAGTTGCTCAGATTTAATGCAGTCCAATTTCTCTCTCATTGAATGCACTGACTATGAGAAGCATCTGTTTGCTTACTGTCTAATATATCCCAGACCTTGACATGCACAGTTGTAATGAGATTGTCAGTGTTCTGTGTTTTATCTGCGAGTGATTTTAATATTTTGGTTGATCAGTGTATATGCAGGGAACTATTAAATTCAAGATTAAGGGTTTAACTCCCAGGACTGCCAAGCTCCCACTGTTGGATTATTGAGCAATACCCTTATCCCTCATTGCTTGAATTGTATTCTCTCTCAATTGAACATCACTTTGAAGTCACTTTGGGCTACTAATCAGAAGCATGTGTATTCAAATCCTGGCTACTTCAAGCTGGCATTCTTGGAGTGTCATTCTAAATGACAAAACTGCTGGTTTCCAAGTGTAGCGTCTGTTTTTTTACACTGGTATGATGTTTAAAGGTTGTATAGATATACATAGAAGTATGTGTCGCTTAATGCAAAATATGTTCTGTGAAATTACATATTATGCGATATGTATGTTGTCGGAACACCATTATATATCGTACTTAGCAATGCTTTATGTGAGACTGTAGTGTACCAGTACTGACTAAATAGCCAAGATACTGCAGTGTTTCCCATATATATATATTTTTATATTAATTTATTTGATTTATTTAATGCTCTGCCTGGCCAAAAAAGGTCACCACCTGGATTTAACTAAGCAAATAGTTAAATAGTTTTAAAAAAGAGCCTCCCATAGGATAATTACTGCATTGTCATTGTATCAGCTGTCAACAAGTTCTTTAACCCTAACTGATGCAGTGAGGAGCTTCTCATTTGTTAAACAACCATGTCCAAAGACACATCCTGTGGTCGTGGAAAAGATGTTCATCTGTTTCAGAAGGGTCAAATTGTGAAAGAGTGGTTCAGGGAGCATAAGCCATCATTTTCACACATGGATTGGCCAGCAGAGTCCAGACCTGAACCCCATTGAGAATCTTTGGGATGTGTTGGAGAAGACTTTGTGCAGTGGTCCAAATCTACCCTCATTAGTACAAGATCTTGGGGAAAAATGAATGCATCTCTGGACAGAAATAAATGTGACATTGCAGAAGCTCGTGGGAACGATGCCACAGCAAATGCGTGCTGTAATCAAAGCTAAAGGCGGTCCAACGTAATATTGGAGTGTGTGACCTTTTTTTTGTCCAGACAGTGTATAATACAGGTGTGCTGCTTAACACCCTTCCGATCAACGTCCGTTCGCTTTAAAAGCCATGGTCTTAAGAATTATAATAGGAAATAAAAATCTGTCTTATATACATCTAATTCATGTCTAAATGACAGAAAACTAATATGAGCGAACCCTTGTGACACAAAAGGGCACAAAACAACATGGTAATGTTCCTTTTGTTTTGGTTATTGGTAAGTCTTTCAAATTTTATTAAAGGTACAAAGATAAGAATTACTGTATTGTACAGTAGAGTTCTATATTAAATGTTTTTATATCGTGATTGAATTAATATTTTTGTTTCAAATAAATCACTATGTGCAAAGTATCGAAACCACAGTGTGTCTATGGTAATATCTGGTGAACGTCCAATTTCACAGAAGGTAATGCGTACGATAAACGTTGCGATCACCACTTAATGATTTTCTATTTATTCATATTTAAGATATGCAAATTTCACTGTAAAGCTGTGAAAATTCTATCAGCCTCTCTCCCTCTCTCACTCTTACACACAAATATATATATGTAATGAGAAACTGTATTTTATGTGACAGCGCATCGTATTTCCTGTTGTATTTACAACACAAGAGCAGGAACTGAGAAGCCTGCAGAAACTGTGAGAGGCTTTGAGAATTTGGTGTCTTCAACCCTGAGGTCCTTCTTCTGTAATTCTCCAGTAGGTCCATCTAATTTAATTACCCTTAGTGGTGACACCCGCTCATTGTCTTACTCTCTGTCCTTAAAAGGAGTGCAACACTAGCCAAATGTTGCTCAGCATTCAGTTTGCTCACGCTGATGCCGCATGTTTTTAATAAAACTTTTGTCATTACAGCTGCTGTACTATAAAAGCTAATGTATCAGGCAAGGTAATATATGGGTTAAGTAGGTTAATTACCTTAACAAGACAGATACTAACCTCATTGGACCATGGACATACAGTATGCTTGGAACGGATGCAGCCCGAATAGACATTACACGGTGTTGCTAAAAAATGTTTAAAAATGTATTGCTCAGCTAAAAACCTAATCTCTGCTTAATTTCCTCTAGCAGATCCCCTCAGCCTCAGTTTGAATTCCACTGAACTAACAGTTTAGTCTCTGCCTCAGCCTTTCTCTCTCTGCTTGCTGTGGCAGTTTGTACTCATAGCACGCAGCTTCAAAGAGACTACTTTAGCAGGAGCATCGCTTTGAACGAGGATGCTGGATGACACTGAGAGATTTATGTGGGTCGTTGCCTCTGAGCCAAACACCAGCCATTCTTCAAGATGCCACAGAGAATGTGTTGCTGTAATGTCTATCACAAATTACTGCACACTTCTATTCCAATTAATCTCCCCAACAGGATTTCTAATTTTGGCCCCAGTCTTATTCTGCTTATTCTTCACTCCGCTCTGTTCTGCAGCGTTGGGATCAAGAGAGTTCTGACTATTTCTTTTTGCTTATTGTTATTGCTTTGTTCTATTTCAGGATCTGAAGTCCATGAAATTCCAAGTGTCAGCTGATAAAAAGTTTATTCTTTTGGCCTACAACATTCAGCCTGTAAGTACTAAACCTCCAGGACATAGTTTTAGATTTCATGTATTTATGATGTAGTCTTATGTTTGGTCACCCTGGCATAATTTTGTTGCTTTTTTTGCTGTTTTAATGAAACTTAAAGGTGACATTCTCTGCATATTTTAATGTGTTCATTTTTATGAACTCGTTTTCACAATTAAAAACAATTTGACTTAACACATGCATATATACAGTACATACACTCATTGACAAAAAAATAACTCACCAAGAATGAGTTGTTGGAATCAACTGAAACTTTATATGTAGGAATGTAATTATGAATGTAATTGGGTACAATATTGGAGCAAAAGCTTATTTCTTTTGGAGAAAACTGTACAGTCGTATGAAAAAGTTTGGGCACCCCTGATAATTTTCATGATTTTAGTTTATAAATCATTGGTTGTTCAGATCAGCAACTTGAGTTAAATATATCATATAGCAGATGAACACAGTGATATTTGAGAAGTGAAATTAAGTTTATAGGATTTACAGAAAGTGTGCAGTAATTATTCAAACAAAATTAGGCAGGTGCATAAATTTGGGCACCCCAGCAGAAAAATTACATCAATATTTAGTAGATCCTCATTTTGTAGAAATAACAGCCGCTAAACGCTTCCTACAGCTTCCAGTCTGGATTCTGGTTGAAGGTGCTTTGGACCATTCTTCTTTAGAAACATCTCCAGTTCAGTCATCTTTGATGGTTTCCAAGCATGGACAGCCCACATTTTCAGTAATATTCATGTCTGGGGACTGAGATGGCCATTCCAGAACGTTGTACTGGTTCCTCTGCATGAATGCCTTAGTAGATTATGAGCAGGGTTTGGGGTCGTTGGCCTCGGTGCAACTTTGTCACTGATTCTTGAACATTGTTCTTAAGAATCTGGAGATATTAACTGGAATCCATGCGACCCTCAATTTTAACAAGATTCCTAGTACCTGCACTGGCCACACAGTCCCGCGGGCATTATGGAACCGCCACCAAATTTTACTGTGGGTAGCAAGTGTTTGTCTTGGGATGCTGTGTTCCTTTTCCGCTCCTTGTTATGTCCAAATAACTCAATTTTATTTCATCAGTACACAGCACTGTATTCCAAAATGAAGTGGAGTGTCCAACATGGCTGTCGCACATTTCAAGTGAACTCGTTTGTGGCGTGATCTGCAGAAAAGGCTTCTTCTGCATCCTCGCCCTACAGCCTCCCTTGTGCAAAAGTGAGCTGTATAGTTGAAGGAGAACAGTGACACATCTGCAGCAGATGAGGTTGTAGGTCTTTGGAGGTGGTCTGGGCTTGGACTGGACGGTTCTCACCATCCTTCGCCCTCTGCTTCTCTGAGATTTTCTGGTCTGCCCATTCGGGAGTTTCCTTAACAGAACTGTGCATGTGGTCTTCCATGCCCTCACATGTTCTCACAGTGGAAATGACAGCTGAAATTCTGAGAGAGCTTTTCCCTTTCCCTGACCCATGATGTTGAACAACCTTTGTTTCAGGCCATTGAGAGTTGTTTTGAGGCTTCATGTTGCCCACTCGTCAGAGAAGATGCAAAGAGGAGAAAAAAAACATTCCCAATTGGCCACCTAACTTTCTCATTAGTTGGTTCATTGTGTATGTAGATCAAGGGTCGTCAATGAAATGAGCTGACAAAACAAATTTTGTGTTCCAATAATTAGTGCTAAAGGTATTCAAATGGACAAGGGTGCTCAAATTTATGCACTCTGGCCTTAATTTTGTTTGAATTTATTACTGCACCACTTCTGTAAAAACTATAAACTTAATTTCACTTCTCAAATATCACGGTGTTCATCTGCTATATGATATATTTACCTGAAATTGCTGAGCTGGACAACCAATGATTTATAAAGAAAAATCATGAAAATTATCAGGGGTGCCCAAACTTTTTCATACGACTGTATAACCAAAAGGAGGCTCTAGTACCCTGTTTGTTGGTGGATCAAACAATCCTCTCTACTGGAGGTCTGTCTGGGCCTTTCGGAGCCTGTTTGCCGTGTGTACATGCCCTCATGGAACCACTGCACCCAACACCTCCTAACAGCTAGATCAGAATGGCCTCGATGGCGGGAAATTTGTCGAAACGACTATCCTGCTTTTCTCAGTCCAATGATATGCCCCCTCTCAAATTTTGTCAACTGAGTAAAATGTCTTTGTGGCACAGGCATGTCTAGGAATCAACAATCTCTCAAACCAAAAGTAGCCTCTGAGAGCTTTTTTCCCAGAGGGAGAAGCACTCTTTTGTGGCCAGACCCGGTGTCTAATCAGACCACACCTGTAATGATTTAATTTGTTCAATGCGTAGTCTACCTTAAACATACAGTAGTTGCTTATTTGGTCTTGCTCTCTGATCCTCTGTCTCTCTCCAGTTTTCCTGCAGATTAGTTGCGTTAAACCTCTAAAATTTAATAGCAAATATGCAATTTTTTTAACTGATCAAGTGGCCACTCTGTCACATTGCAGGGTTTTTATTTTCTTTTTGAGCCAATTGGCTTCTTTTGGGCTTGTTTCTCTCTTGGAATCTGGCAACCCTGTAATTAAAGGCAGCACCAAACACTTTTTGGGGAGACTCTGAAATGCAGTATATGCTCACGCAAACTTGTCGATCGGATTACTGACACGATCTGATTTTCTGCAGTTATGAAAACACATGTTGTAGCTGCTTCTTAGGTTGGTGGAGCAAAACTAGATTCCCATGTCTTGTTTCAGTCAGATTCCATTTTAGAATGTGCAGGAAAGACAAAAAGAGCAAACATGAGTACTGGATAGGAACAAGGTGAGGAATAGAGGCAGTGATTGATTGATGCGTTAGGGAACTGAGGTGGTAATGTTAAAGCAGGAGTAATTACTTTCCTGTGTAGTTTCGAATCACAATGAGCAGCAACGCAGTGCCAGGTGAAAAGGAGGCTCCAGATAAATGAACAAGGCCAAAGATAAACACATATGGCAGGCTTTCATATGTGCAGCATCAGCAAGTTATGGGTTGATTATTTCCTGGCCAAGCTGTGCTTGTGTGGGGGAAAGAAATATTTCTGTGCTTATTCACTGTATTCCCAGTTATGCTGGATTTCTAGTGATAATACCAGAAAAAGGAAAATAAATAAATGTGGATTCCCTCAGAAGAATGCAGTTTTATTAAAGCGCTCATAGACGAATCTTGCTTTTTCCTATCATTTTTCATACTTAGTCTGCCTGTTACAAATCACTCTGCGGATATTTCGTGTCCCTGTTCGTGTTTGCAGCAAGAATGGGACAAAATTACCATCCCAACTTTTTTTGGAATGTGTTGCAGGCATGAAATACAGGAATGGATGTTAATTAACAAATGAAATGAAGGCGACCAGACAGAACATGAAATATCTCAGGTTCATACTGTCTGCAATGAAATAAAAGTCAGTCAGTTATATATATGCATACGGTCCCAACTTTTTCAGACTTGGGGTTGTATGAGTAAAGAGTGTATGCCTGCAAAGTGGGAATACATAATATACACCCTCTTGCATGGCTATTATCCTTAGTCCAATGTTGACTTGACCTTATTATGAGATACTTGGCTCCCAGTATAAGCAGATATTCATCATCATTTTAGTTGTAAAATAAAGAAGATCATGGATAATTACTGTCTTCCAGCTCTTTAGAAAATACCAGCGCTCTGTCTGTGGTTGCATAATTAGTTTGTTTACCTTAATGGACAGAGAGAATTAAGTTGTTTGTGTGCAGCTCAGGGATCCACACTGTACTCTGCCCCTTTTCAGGTATTCTCACAGTCCTTCACTGCCTCCTATGCACTCTACACTGTGGCCAGTGGGTAGGTAGAGGCGGTGCACTGCATGAGCTGCACAGGGCATGGGCGTCACCGAGTCTGATCTTTGATCTGTCCCCATATTCAGCCGTCAAACATACCTTTAAAAGCATATCTAGAAAACAATTGCCCTGGCAGGTGTTTGCTGCATTTTGTATGTCAGAGTTACAGTGGTGCCTGAACGTTTGTGAATGCTTTAGAATGGTGTGTTTTTCTGCATAAATATGACCTAAATATCATCAGATTTTCACACAAGATAAAGGGACCCAAATTAAACAAATGAGACAAAATAATATTCTTGGTACTTTGTTAACTGAGGAGAATAATCCAATATTACATATCTGTGAGTGGCAAAAATTTCTGAACCTTTGCTTTCAGAGTTTGGTGTGACCCCACTGTGCAGCAATAACCAAAGCTAAACAATTCCAGTAACTGTTGATCAATTTTAGCCAGTATTTCCTTACAGAACAGCTTCAACTCTGGGATGTTAGTGGGTTTTCTCACATGAACTACTCGTCTCAGGGCCTTCCACAACATTTCTATTGGATTAAGCTCAGGACTTGACCATTCCAAAACATTAACTGTATTCTTTCATAACCATGCTTTGGCAGAACCACTAGTGTGCTTATTGGTACTGTCTTGCTGCATGATCCACATTCTCTTGAGATTTCATCTATGATGGCAAGACGTCTGGCCCAGATGCAGCAAAACAGACATTTACATTTATCAGATGCCCTTATCCTGAGTGACTTAGAACTGAGCAACTAATGGCCTCTCTTACATTGGCTAATGGTAATGTTCAAGAGTCCACCATAATGAGGACACTGAACAACAATGGTGTGCATGGCAGGGTTGCAAGGAGAAAGCCTTAAAAGGTTACAGGCCTTGCTCAGGGACCCAACAGTGGCAGCTTGGCAGAGGTGGGATTTGACCCTTGGATCTTCTGGTCCATAGTGCAGTACTTTAACCACTAGGCCACCACAGTCTCACAGAGGGATGCATGTAACACACCATGCTGGAGGGTTACCACTGAGGTTATAGCCAAACTCCCTGCTAGCATTTTGGACTAAAGTGCCACCTGAGTCCACACGGATACATTTATATTTAGTCATTTTTTAAGCAGATGACCTTATCTAAAGCAACTTACAACTGTTACAAACCATGATACTACAACCAACATGTTTCACAGATGGGACAAGGTTCTTGTGCTGGAATGCAGTGTTTTCCTTTCTCAAATTGTAACAATTTCATTTAAACCAAAAAGTCCTGTTATCATCTGTGCATCATCACCTGTAAATTATCATCTATCATCCATGCACAAATCGTAAATGGGCAGCAATGTTTTTGGAGAACAGTGGCTTGGCATGCACACCATTGTTGTTCAGTGTTCTCACGATGGTGGACTCTTGAACATTAACATTAGCCAATGTAAGAGAGGCCATTAGTTGCTTAGAAGTTATCCGGGGTTCCTTAATGATAACAATGTAACGATGGTCGTGAATTTTCTCCATTTGTACACAATCTGTCTGACTGTGAAGTTGTGGAGTTCAGACTTTTTAGAGATGGTTTTGTAACCTTTTTCAGCCTGATGAGCATCAATAGCTCCTTTACTGAGATTCGGAGAAATCTCTATTGATAGTGTCGTGATACACTTCCACAAACATGTGTTGTGAAGATCAGACTTTTGTTATTTAAATACAGCAAGAGGACACACACCTGACTGTTGTCCCGTTGATGACACATTCACTGCTAATCCTAGAGTTTCACTTACTTTTGTCACTCATAGATATGTAAAGTAATGTATTGGATCATTTTCCTAAATAAATAAATGACCAAGTGTAATATTTTGTCTCATTTCTTTAATTGTGTTATTTTTTTCTACTTTTGGGACTTGTGTGGAAATCCAATGATGTTTTAGGTGATATTTATGCAGAAATATAGAACATTTTAAAGGGTTCACAAACTTTCAAGTACTACTGAGCAGTGATCAAACACCAGAGAATGCCTTACAGCTTGTTTGCTCGCCTTTTGAAAATGAACAAATTGCTAAACCCTATGAGAGTTAATTGCATGATATGGTGGTATGTTTGGTGTTTTCTGTTGTGGGTTTAATAGTTTGAGGCTTTTATGTCATTTTGTGTCTTAACACTTTCATTGTCAAATTGTGTGTGTGTGTTGTAGGGAGCTGAGAGACTTAATCCCTACAGGAGTAGACATATCTAATCTTCAGTATGCTTGTTGGGGGCCTCAGAGAAACCAGATGGTGAGTCTGGGCTTTCTGGATTCACAGTCCTTCTTGTTATAGATGTAGGGGGTGTTTACTCAGCTACACACCTAAATAACAATACCCTACTATGGTCTTGGGCTCAGATGGGCCCTGTAGATTTTCTACTACATAGAGTGTCAAACGGGGGCACCCCTAGTCTGTTTGTGCTACCACAGACCCAGCCCTGTGACCTAAGGAACTCTGAAACTCCGACAGATGGAAGCCTCCTAGCGAGATACACAAGTAGGCAGACAGACAGAACTGGAGTGGGGTCACACACCCTGAGAGCCGCTTTGGAACCCAGGGGTGATGAGATTCCTGGGCCAGACATGGAACACAATTCAGTTGCTCAAGCCCTCCGATAGAACTCACCTTTCCAGAGGCAGTTTTTGAACCCAAGTGCCTCAGTATTGGGAATCTGACTTGTATCCCACCTCTGGCAAGGTGAGGGCTGTTGGTTGTATTGCACCCAACAATGGGACCAAGCTACAAGAACCCCTGAATCACACCCTGGAAAACATTTCAGAACCCAGTAGTGATGCGACTTCTTGCCCAGATACAGAATTCTTTTCAGTCCTGGAATTAGACTGACTGTCCTCACCTTGCCAGAGGCAGGATATGAACCTCGAGCTGGCGCTTCACTAGTTGAGTCTTCCTGGTTCAAAACCTACCTCTGGCGAAGTGTGGTTAGTCTGTTGGTCCGATTGCACGTATGGATGAGTTCCATGTTGATTAGGAGTCATGTCACCACCAGGTTCTGATTTCGGCTTCCAGGGTATGTGATCCCAGAGAGGACTCTAGCAAGGAGGTTCATCTGTAAGTGGTCCAAATGTACAAAATGAGTATGAGTATGAATGTTCAGGACCATGTCACCCTGAAGTAGAAAGACTTAAGATAAAGTGCAATAACAATACACGAATGTTCAGTGTGCTAAGTATTTAATGTTTTCTCCCCTATTAGATATATGTGTTTGAAAATGACATCTACTACAAGGCTGACATGTCAAGCCCAGCCCTGCGACTAACAGCCACAGGACAGGACAGACTGGTGGTGAACGGACTCACTGACTGGACCTATGAGGGTTAGTGTGCTTTGCTATAAATGTGACATGGGGATTCATCAGTTAAACGAATTAAACAAGGCCACCCAGAAATGTGGGTGTAATGTAAGCAAGGGAGTATTGTTAATGCTAAGGATGAAAATGGACAGTGGTGTAGCCTTATGGAGTTGTTCAAGCTGAAGAATATAAAATGTCCCGATAGTGAAACCAAATTACAGGATCGAGTGGACGTTAAACTGTACGTACCTGTATATACATTAACAGCAACCATGAACAATGGATTATCTCTCTTAACATAGATATGAGAAATTGTCGACAGACTTCATGTTGTGCACTTCTCAAGTCTTTGGCTTTTTGCTCAAATACTGATCTGAATTTGGCTTTTTTTCTTATGCCTGATTTACATGAGGCTACTAGAAACTGGCTGTGTAATGTGTGCAAGCAATTGGCTACACATCTAAACCCTTAGAGGTCTGGAGCTGCTTTGTTTATGCATTAATCTGATTTTGCCTACATATAAAACCTTTAAATGCTTACCATAATGGTGTCTGTGTCAGCATGAAGCACTTTCTCCAGCTGCATCTGGCCAGCTTCATCATGCATAACTTCCCTGTTTTTCTCCCCCTCACAAACTGCTGCCTAACTGAGTATTTATACCCCAGTGTTTGTCATTTGGTCTTTGTCTTTGTTCAGGTCTTTTGTTTTCTCTCTGTGGTTAGCATGTAGCATATTTAGTTTGTCTGTTTTGGGCGTGTTCCTCTCCATGTTGTGGCTTCCCTTTTCATTGGTTGGTTCCTGGGTGGTGTGTAATTCTATGTTCATCTTGTCTGTGTTGTTCAAAACCCAATTGTTTTGAACACTAGCTTTTAGCCTGTTGACTTGTTGTTAGCTTGAGCCTGTTTTACTTTTTATCTTGCTCACTCTGTCTGGCCTTTTTATCCCCACAAACAACAAATAAATATTAATTTGTTTAAAATTATCCTTGTCTGACCTTCAGTCTCTGAAGTGTTTGTTGAGATGGCCAATTGTTTGTTTGTAGTGCCAGGTTAGAGGTACTGCCAAGACCTAACCATGGATCTGTGCACTGTGTGGGCTAGCATATTTCACCGCTGTGCCTTTTGAGCACCGAATTAAAAAATATAGAAAAAATATGATCTTTTTATACTCAAAGCCACAAACATACACATCAAAGTCTTTTAGGGTCTTAAAATATATGCAGGATAACTAGAAAATATAAATGAAATAATGACCAAATAAAACAATATATAATTATAATATCCATTTCTATGTTGTCTATCAAATCCATACATAGACTGACTGAATATTGCAGCCAGAACATTTGATAGAAAGCTATCCATGGCACTTAGAATAACATTGTCATAAATAATGGTGTGTTAAATATATCCAATTATCACTTCGTATGCTGTTACAGAGGAGATTCTACAAAAGTATCCAGCCCACTGGTGGTCCAAAGATGGCACTCATTTGGCATACCTTACAATCAACAACTCTGCCACAACCTTAATGGAGATACCTCACTTCCTGGATGGAACCTATCCCTCGAATATACTGTACCCGTACCCTAAGGTAATTAAAAAAACATTCCTGTCTATTTACACTACATAATCTTGCTTTATTTACTTCTTAAACAAGTAACAAAACATTGTCACGAACTTTGCTTAAGAAGGCAAGCTACACCATAAAATCTCTTTCCTGGAAGCTTTTTATAATGTTCAAAGTATTTTTTGGTTTAACAGGCTGCCTCCAGCATCCCATCAGTGAGTCTGTTTGTGGTGAATCTGTATGGACCAGTTCATACTGTGCAAATATTTCCACCTGACCCACAACTTAACAGGTACAGTTTGGGTTTTATCCCAATTATCTATTAAGACAAACAGGTTTTGAAACCTTGTTTTCATGTTTATTCTTAAAAGTAACTTGCTATTGCCCTCCAAAATAGAGTACTGCGCAAAAGTTTTAGGAAGGTGTAGAAAAAATGCTGCAAAGTAAGAATGATTTCAAAAGCAGAAGTGCCAATTAACAAAGTGCAAATGGAATCAACCAAAGAGAAGTCTAAATCAAAGCAGTAATTGGTGTGACCACCCTTTGCCTTCAAAGCAGCATCAGCTCTTCTAGGTATACTTGCACAGAGTCACAGATTTTGTGGGTTAAAGTCAGGCCTTTGAATGAGCAATTATCCCAAACAGATGTTGAAGATCATCATTTTCATATGTAGGTTAAATGCAGTTATGAACTGAAGCTGAAACAGCTGTGTGGGAGGCTTAAAACTGGATGAGGAACAGCCAACCTCTGCTACAAATGTGAGGTTTGTGTAAGACAGTTTCATGTTACAGGCCATGCACCATGGCAAGACTGAGCACAGCAACAACTGTGGACTGTGGTAGCCTAGCGGTTAAGGTACTGGACTATGGACCAAAAGGTCCAGGGTTCAAATCCCACCTCCTCCAAGCTGTTGGGTCCTTGAGCAAGGTCCTTACCCCACAATTGCTTGGATTGTAAGATTGTATCCATTGTAAGGTAGTTATACAGCATCAGCAAGGTAGTTATACAGCATCAGCAAGGTCGCATTCAGGCAAGGATTTCAAAGCAGCATTGGGTTTTCAAGATGTACTGTTCAAACTCTTTGTTTTGAAGGCAAAGGGTGGTCACCAATAGTGAGTTGATTTAGATTTTTGTTCACTTACTGTCGCAAAAATAAGCTATTAACACTTCGTTTTGAAAGCATGCTTACTTTGCAGCGTTTTTCCACACCTGCTTAAAACTATTGCGCAGTACTGTCCGTTAGATCGATGTCACTATTATTATACAGCTATTATATTTTAGCAGATGGTGGATTGTTATGCAAATAATAGCTGACGTCCAAACCTCCCCTTGGCAGAGGTGGGGTTCGAACCAGAGTGGCTCAACGGCAGAGTGCTGGTTTGCACTGCTTAGCCATCCTGGTTCTTCCAACCTTCTCTTGAGGGGATGTTTGAGTTGTATTTCAAATTTGTGTGTCCTTAATACCATGTATTAGTGTGTTTTAAACCAGTCCAAATCCAAATTGATACAGAATCGAGCTTTTCACGTGGCTATCCCGTACCCCTAACTTAAACTCGATTAAATACCTGTGGGGTGAGCTGAGGAGCAGGAGAAAGGGTCTACGATTCCCTGTTCAATTTAGCATAACACATTTCTTGCATTTTGTAGTATTACAGATGTCATTTTCTAATATGTTACACTCAAATCATCTCCATTTCCTCGTTTTGTGTTTCCTGCCCGGAAGAAACAGCTACATCTCTATGGTAAGCTGGATCAGCAGCACACGTTTGGCTGTACGCTGGTTAAACCGGGTCCAAAATCAGTCTGTGCTGTGTGTGTGCGATGCCACGACAGTTACCTGCTCAGAGGTAAGGGATCAACCATTTAAGAGCATCGAGGTACACCATACATCGATATGTGTAAGGTAGCTATTGATTCTGGCTTCATCCCGCTCCACGCTGTAGGATATACAGGAGCCGATTCAGTGCCAGCTCAGCTAATTGCCACATTAAATTATTTTGTCTAACTCTATCAAAGTTTCATAGAAGCCCTTAGGATTTCATCTCACTGCAGCTGAAATTAATGTTTGATGTTAGCAAGTTGCCCCTAATGAATGTGATCTAAGATTCAACATGACAGGTAGATTTCAGTCACACTATCTCTGGTTTGGCTGGAAGTAAGTGCTTAGAATGAAGACAGAAAACATTAAAGCTGAAAATAATGTACATCTTACTCAGATACTTGCAAGAGGTTGAACCAGCATTTCAAGCTGATCCAAACCCCATCGAGCATTTATGGGGGCACTTGAAGACAGAAAAACAGGCATTCTGTAACATCACAAGGTGCTCTTTGGAATATTGCGCAATCATGCTGGGATAACACAGATTACAAACTTGTGATGTCCATACCAGCTCGTCTACACTCTGTCAAAGGGGAACAAACCAAATGATAATAAAGATTCTTTTCTGAGCTGTTTCCATTAGGGCTCGTCCTGGTAACTCGCTGTTTTGTGTTCTGACTTCTCATCAGACATTTACTGTTGGGGTGCAGCAAACAAGACGTGACCTGTTATTCAATTATTAAAGATATGTTCACTCATATGACTGTGTTGCACTTTTTAATGGAATAATCATTTCCTTAGGGTCAAGTAAGAGTTCAAATCATCATGAGCAATGTGCAATTAATGCAATTAAATATTTAAAGAGTTTGATATCACTAATATACACACATGAGAAATGTAATAATGTAAGAAATGCATGTTTCCAGTACAAGCATGTTATTGTCACAATGTTATGTCCAAGAAAATTATCTATGAGTTGTTATGGAGTTGTGTCGTATGTGATGCAAGTCATCTTTTCACATTTTCTCATTTATACTATTAGAAACACAGAATGGCTTTGGACTTGTTGCAGAACCGGCAACAGGTACATTTTTCTATCCCTGTTGTTCTCTGTCCCTCTCTGACTCTCTCTCTCTCAGAGAGAGTTTGTGAACCCTTTAGAATTTTCTGTATTTCTTTATAAATATGGCCTAAAACATCATCAGATTTCCTAAAAGTCCCAAAAGTAGATAAAGCGAAGTCAGTTAAACAAATGAGACAAAAATATTATACTTGGTCATTTATTTATTGAGGAAAATGATCCAATATTACATATTAGTGAGTGGCAAAAGTATGTGACCCTCTAGGATTAGCAGTTAATTTGAAGGTGAAATTCGAGTCAGGTGTTTTCAATCAATGGGATGACAATCAGGTGTGAGGGGGCACCCTGTTTTATTTAAAGAACAGGGATTTATCAAAGTCTGCTTTTCACAACACACGTTTGTGGAAGTGTATCATGGCACAAACAAAGGAGATTTCTGAGGACCTCAGAGAAAGTTGTTGATGCTCATCAGGTTGGAAAAGGTTACAAAACCATCTCTACAGAGTTTGGACTCCACCAATCCACAGTCAGACATATTGTGTACAAATGGATGAAATTTAAGACCATTGTTACCCTCACCAGGAGTGGTCGACCAACAAAGATCACTCCAAGAGCAAGGGGTGTAATAGCTGGCGAGGTCAGAAAGGACCCCAGGGTAACTTCTAAGCAACTGAAGGCCTCTCTCACATTGGCTATGGTTAATATTCATGAGTCCA